>JAHZNH010002119.1:0-19863 GCA_027744355.1 Tyrannoseira gladiata | reverse complement strand
CCATGTATTTAAATGGGGGCAAAAAATTGACCTGGGGAGAAAACTATCGCGAGGTGGTAGCTGTATTTTTTAATATATATGTTTTCGACCATGCTCTTTCTTCTGGAAAAAGAATTTTGGAGCTAGCTCGCGGCGCATCAGTGTGGAGTGCATTGTGAGAAGACAATGTCGCTTATCGTCGAGTTAATACTACTTTGACAAATGCTTTGATTGTAAGCGGTAAATAAATGGGTTCTCGCTGTGCTATCATAGTACAAGTACAGCTGTGTATCATTACTTCTGCGCATTGCAAGTGCAGCATAACTCGTATTCCCACGACAATGAATATATTGACTTTACACGCTGTCTTTAAATTACTAATCGATTGCTAATTACTCCTATCTCTTTTGTCCAATGACCAAGCGACGAAGCATTCAACAATGACAATGATTGCTGTAATGTAATATTCTGTGAAGCTCGAGTAATCAACTTGGGCATTACTCTTTTCTTCATGTCAATGATCGAGCGGAGGGTCATCAGCATCGTTTACTGGAGAAACAGAAGAAGAGACCACTACCATGCAGAATGCATGAGTATACAGTGACTTACTTACCACCAAGTTTACATAGTCATCATGGCAAATTCAAAAAAACTGTGTTGTGTTCTTAATTTCTTATTAAATTCGTGGCGATTAATGAACAACAACAGTTGGTTGATCGGTAGCAACATTCGATTCGGCAGGTTTCATTTCAAGTAAAAATTTTAGTTTTTCCACTGCTGCTGCGCAGGGATTTCCAAAACCAAGTTCAGTGTAAACAGGAAGCCAGAAGAAGCTGCCTTTTTTCAGAAAGTGGCGACGTCATACCTTATGTGCATGAGCATTCTCTGCGCATATTGATAGATTGGGGGGATTCATCATCCATCTTTTCCAGTCGACCTCAGAGGTTAAATATTTATTTTCTGAGACTGCATTTCTCCTACGTTCTTTTAGGGATGCCCGGTGGTGTCATGCCAATTTTGGAAACAAAGTAACACTAGACACTGCACTCATCAATCCAAATATTTCAATTTCACGTTAGTCCGTGAGTCTTGAATACATTGTAATCCGACAATGCAGGACTGCGAGTGGTAAGCGAGGAGGAATTTATAGTTGCTAAAATCATACTATTCATAGTGGTGTGGTTGTCCCCATTTCCGCTTAGAGTTGTGAATCGTATGAAACTGTTCAAATTATCGTGTAAATTGTCGCTATCAAATTATCTTGCCTACTAGTAAGTTGTCAAGTTTTGTGATGGAACAACAATGCGCATTGATCATTCTCTTGTGAGGAATCTAAGAAAAAGTGAAAAGATTATGTGTTCAGCTCCTGTTTCACTCGAGACTGTATGGAAAATCGTGTGCCATACATCTGAAGATCTGATTGAAACGTATATCAAGCAAATTGTTAGTTTCTCGGGTTTTTCTGAATAGCAAAAGTGGGAAATTATGAAGTGACGCATTAGTACTAATTAGAATTGTAATGTGTAAAAACTTGGCCCGTTCCGTATTTTTTTAATCATGAAGAAACATGAGTGATGACTTTTGATTGAGTGTAATGCTTTAAAAAAATTTAAAAGTAATAAGTCTTCAGATACTCACTTATACCTTAAGTTCACTGGAGACTCTGGATTAATTGAAATTCAATTGGTTTCAGGGATTCGGGACGCAACAACTCAATATGTTGGATTGCAAAATGAGCTCCTCTTTGAGTCCGACGACACCCGTTAATATGCTTTCGGAGGTAAGTAAATTTGTCACATAAATTGGAACAATAAGTTAGTACTGCCTAAAATAATTATTTGTCATCGTAAATATTTTCATTAACGAATTCTTTACGGTGTTGCAGTGTTTTATGTGGGATAATCCACCAGAGCCGAAGTTGGAATCCACCGATATCATGGACTTAATGGAGTCAAACATGAATGGGAATGTGCCTCCTCCGGGAGGTAGTGGCGGTGGAGGAGGTGATTCTGCAGGTGCGGCAACAAACGGTGAAAGTCTTGAAGCCGAAAGTACTGCCCCCACTGCAATTATACACCACACTGGGCAGATGAGCCGCCAAAGTTCTCATCACGATGGGACTTCTTCATATGGAGCATCTATTACTTCGCCATCATCATCCTCAACGTCCAATTCGATATCATCCCCATCTTCTTCCACCTCATCGACATCCTCATCTTCTCAGTACCTGGCACCTTTGCCTCCCAGTAGTTTGGGTGATCCTTTCGCTACAGCAGACGGGTGCCAATTTTTGGACGGGTTTCACGGCGTCATGGATCCTTCATTTCATAAACGTAAGTTTAATCACTATATTTTTCATTTACTGCAATCGCATCTGCCTATTTTCTGTACTTAATGAACCAAAACGAATTTGCAGTCACTGAACAATCACACGCCTTCCAGGATAATGGATATGATGCGTTAATCTTGCCCCACTCTATTTCCAACGGTCCACAACAACCCCACAATCATAATCAACCTCCATCTCAAATTCATGGCAGTGGTGCTGGGGTCACATCTTGTCACGACAGCAGTAACGGTGTTCTACTCTTAGACATGAGCAATCAACATCCTCATCACCTCCAAAATCAACATGGAGGTCAATGTTCTCCAGGGTGTGTGAGCCATCCATATTCTATGGTTGGGACTCCACTCTCGTCCTCCGCCCCTTTGGAAATTTGCCAGCACTCGGTCACAGCAATCGCCTCTTCTCATCATAGTCACCACCACCATCATCCTCATCACCCCCACGCTCATCAACAAGACTATTCTTCAAGTTGGGATGATCTCCATTGTGACCCGGAAGGCTACTCGATATTATTTCGAAAGGGGGAATCTCCTTCTACTTCAGGTGGGTAAAAGTCCTTCTACGAAAACAATGATACGGAAGATACTTCTTAATGACGATGTCAACACATGCTTAATATCGATATGGCGTTTTTTCAGACTGTATTTCTTACACTGACAACGACTCCGAGTCAAAGTCTTCAGGAGGAAGCCTTTCAGGCATTAATGAGATAACTCATGTTTCTCCGCCTAAAAGAAAAGTTGGAAGGCCACCTAAAAAGGACAAAAAATTGAAGCGAAATGGTATATAATACTTAATGACGAATTGAAATTGATAAAAAATTTTAGTAGTTTTAAATACATGCATCTTAGTGTCATTTAAGTAGAACGACAACAAAGCTGATTAACTCTTCCTACTTTTTGCTCATTTCAGAGAAAAAAACGGGTAGACTCATAACCACAGTGTATTCCATCAGACTCATCTGGAGTTCTTTACAAAAAATTTTGCACATTTTTCACAAGATTGTTCTAATTTCTATTTCAGATACTACTACAAAAGTCATGTTTTTGAGCCAGTATTAGGTCGGCGCTTGGTCTATAAGTTTGGCTACAACGCGACGAACTGGAAACCCATCAATCCGAATTTCGTGTCATCTCATCACAAAATGTACAACTAAGTATCTGAAAAATGGCTAAGGGTGGAAATGTCAGGTAGACGGAGGAGGTGGAGGAGGGTCCTTATTTACAGCAGTAATTCTTTCTGTTTGGTTATGGAGTATATTACTAGTGACCTTATCAAATGTAAATATGAGGTTTTACTTATTCGTTTCAGCATTCTGTACATATGAACAAAGTAGCGTAGACTGGACAACAAAAAATGAGTCTTAGCCTATTATGCATCATAGAACAATGACTTATCACGCACAAGGAGGAACATATACACTGTACCTTATCCACGTCTGTATTGTTCGAAATGCACTACTACAGCAATTTCATTTACTTAGTCATACTTAGTCGAGTGGCATGAAACCAGGAAGAGGTTTTCTTCAGAGCATGTCCACAAATATAACGACATGTGCGATTTGGAAACGGCTGGACAGTCCAATTTTTTTTCTTATTTAGTAGCATTCATTCTCATTTTGGAAAATTTTTGATACGATTAGTCATCTCAGCATCCTTGAAATAATAATTATTCCATTTTCAACACAAAAGTAAAACAACCAACTAACTCGATTTGACTGATTTCAACGGAAAGTGAAAAAAGGCAAGGTATGTGTCAAGGTAATATTTACAAAAAAATATTTGTTAGCTTAAGAAAAAAATATTCAGTAATCATTTCTATAATTAAGTACGTACATTGTACTTATGAATACTATGCGTATGATAGACTAGATAATTTTCAAAGTATAAGTCAATACGAAATCAAAGAGGAGGCTATTGAGTTCGAGTTCTGTCTATGACACAATCCTTGTATATATACATTATATGCAAAAGTTTGTACATAACATGATTATTGTCAATTAGTCGTATCTCTATCAATATACATATACGTTTAAGTTATGAACAAATATACACACACATATTATTCCTCTGAAAATGCTATTTTTATTGGGGAAGGATTAACTACGGATTGTTATTGTCAGAATGGTTGGGTAATTCGTGATGATTAGTAGTCTGGTAATGAAGGGTTAAGGTTCGTGATGTTTTTGTTGTTTTAAATCAAGCATATCAGATTCGACACTATGGGGGAACTTGAACCAAGGTTTCCGTTGGTAGGTAAAGGTAAATACGTGGGCAGAGGGTGTAATGTGTGGTTGTGTAGCAAAGATTCGGGTAGGATTGACAAATTATTGAATTGAAGTTCTTCTTTTGGCGATTCTCAAACTTCAATCTGGTAAACTTTAATCCAACGCATAAATATATTCAGTACATGTCAGTAAACGTTTTCTCTATGTTTTGTGCTCAAAAAGGAATGTTATTCTAGTTATTAAAAAGCTCTTCTGGGTATTTCTCATTAATTTGTTAATTTTTCTGTCGTAATGTAAAGAAATGTGTGCGGGCTCACAAGCTCTCCCTTACAATAAAAAATTGGTTTTAAAAAATTAAAGTCATCTCTCATTTTCTTTCCTCCTTTCATCCATGTGTCTAGAAAAAGTGAGTTTCGAAAGAAGCATATTATGCAATGGGTTCTCATGCATTCTGACGTTTCAAATGAAAATCATTATTATTAGCATCATCGATCCTTCACGAAACTTTGGCATGAACTCAGCTGCTAAAATGACTAATTGAGCGCTTAGTGTTCGAAGTACTTAAATGCTATCAATAACTTTTGTAGATTTGCTTCAAAGTCCAAAGTGGATGGATGACTCACGGGGTAGGATGAGCTTTCTTTGGAGTTCCTGCTGCGCAATTAAAAACTTAATTCAATATTGACACAAGTAATGAACGAGTGAACGCATGTTTCGTTAGAGTCCTTGAAATCATCACTTTTTGCCGTCATCCGGGATTATCGTCATCACTCAACTCATCACCACCTCAACAGTCAAGAGGAAACAACCTGTTGATGTCAGAAGGACCAGGAGTCAGATTGCTTACGCTCGCAGTCAGTCGAGCCGTACGCTTGAACGCGTATGACACCAATAAAAAACCGCATTTTGCATGAGCGAGTTGTAAACGCACAAAAATGAAACATTTTCCCGTCGGCCCGAGTCTAGCTGCGAGGAGATAAATTACTTGATAATAAGATACACTTTGCTCATCTCCTGATTACAGATTAGTCGGTCTGAACACTTTCCTGCAAATAAATATTGAATATGAGTGATAAATTCGAGTGTCGGTTATCGGGAATCGGGAACTCCTCGTGATGACATAACATCGATTGATCGACACGAATTGATAATTGCTGATAGTTCGAATATCATCAATTCTTCCCTTATCTGTTCGAACAAAAGGGTTGTGTGCATGTGCAACTAAATTTAGTTTTTGTTTCAAGTTGTGCATATGCATAGTGCGACTGGTTCGGTTCGAAGCTTTAACGAAAAGAATATTCATTTCAATAGGTCTTTTCTGGCTGGAAATTTGAGCTCCGTTTTTCCCTATAGAACAGAGATTTCCGAAACGTAGCATCACCATGTCGTCTGGCGTTAGCGGTCTTCACTATCTGCCGTTGATAGTGTTCATCCTGTTCCCACTCACTTTTGCTACGACGTAAGTAAATAAATTCATACACTTACTTAAAAGAACGCTTAATAACGTAATAGTTAGTATTTTTAATGATTTAATATTGCTTTCTAGATACACTATCGCAGTATCAAATGATCACATAAATCCGTTTTTCGCATATATTTCCGATACTGGCACATTCGCTCCGGAAATGTGCATCTTCGCCCTGGGTCTAAGTATTGCAATGGTTTTTGGTAAGGATTCAGTAGGAAAAGAGAAAACATGAAAAAGTTTTTCAAGAACTCGACACTGTAGAAAATGCACATTTAATCGGGATTTTCATGTGTCCTTGCAGTAGCAGCGGTGGCATATGTGCGTTACATGCAAATTGACGTATTTTTGCGACAAAGGAGGAAGCCCGGTCAAAATGATAACTATGATAAGGCAGCGAGGACGTGGAATAAAGTTGGGCTCTTTTTCGGTATTATGGCTGCCCTCGGAGCCTGTGTTGTTGGAGCTTTCCAGGAAATTTCATGGTTGACAATTCACATTGCCGGAGCATTCATGGCTTTCGGAGGAGGCTCGATATTCCTCATCATTCAAGGCTTCTTCACGAAGAAAATGGCACCTCAATTCGGGTCGAACGTACTTGCCTACTTCCGTATCTTTTTGGGGGCTTCTTGCCTTCTTCTGTTTGTTATTAGTTATACGACAGGAGCTATGTCGCTGAAATATTTTACTGGTACAGATTTTTACATTAAAAAGATTCATAATTAAAAGTAATCGTCTGTCGAGACTGTTCACGAGAAACCTTGTTCAACAAATACGTAACTGCCCTACATTTGAATTTCAGGTGACAAGGCAGTTAAGTGGGAGCCACATCACGGAGGATGGGGACTGAGAGGTAATAATTATTAACCTCAGCTTGTTTTATAAGTCTGGTAGAATCAACATATAATATCTGTAACCTTTAAATTTAGTGACATCCACCGTAACCGAATGGGTGATGGCAGCGCTTTTCGACTTGTATTTCTTAACATTCATACCGGAGTTCAAGAGGATGACGTTCCATCCTCCAGAGGTGAAGTTTCCATCAAAGATTCTTTACAACTAAAAGCCTCACAGTATTGTTTTTCAATGATCTGTTTCATATATGCATTATGTTGAGCTGGATATATCACTACGTACCTGAAAATAATTGATTTAAGCGAGAGTACACCAAACTAATAATACTAACATGCTGAAAACGTACTTACATCAGAAAGCTTTGATATCCAGCAAACAATTATATTCATTTTTCTGTTTGATAAGAAGGAACGAATGTTAACTTTTCTGATAATGAAATTTGCTAATCACATTTGATAAAGATTAAAAGCAACGTGACTCATTCCTTTTTTCTCAGTACGATTACAAATTTATTTCCGACAAATATTTCAAAGCTCGTCCAATCTCAATCTATACCTTATGATAAAAACGTAATCATACACATGCTAATTTTTAAAATTATCGTTTTCTACATTGCAGTTTAAGTTTGTTGAGGTGTCAACTGTACAAGCTAGAGGACATAAGAATAAAGTCGTGCACCAGACGGTTAATGGCGGCGAAATGGATTCGTAGTTGAAGAAAAGGCATTGAAATGACACTGGACTATCCCTACCAGTTGAAAAATATATGCAATTACAAAAAATACATAGCACATAATTTTTATACGATTTTATTTTATATCGCGTGATAAAAAACACAAAACATAAACTAAACACAAAGCTTTTCCGATAAAAATTAAATTAAAAAGCAATTTGATTTTTTTGTATTTTTATTCAATCAGGTACATTTTGAAGAAAGCTTTATACGCATTATCTCATCACTAGCATCATCGGCGAACTTTTTAAGTGCTCGGTGACTACTAACGCTATTATTAGCTACTAACGGAATATTAACATATTTTTACTCCCAAATTTAAACTTTTTTTGAAACAAAAACTACTCATGCTTAAACAACTACCTTCTTTGCACTTGTGCATATCCAGTTTACTGATTTCCTACAATGATGTCGTACCGATAGCGGTGGACGATGCAGTCACAGCGGTAGTTGATGGGCGAGAGTCTGGCTCAGGTTTACACCACAAACATTTCAAACCAAACCGTTCACAGAGGGTCTTAATTTTATATTGCAAGTGCAGGCGAAACTGTAGACCAGCAGCAAAATACAGGAAAAAGTTTATTGTGTAATTGATTTGGTAAAAGCCGAAACAAAACGATCGGATGTATTTCAGCAGAAGCTTGGTAGTCTTCCTAAAGATATTGACACAGACACAACAGTTAGCAAAAATCATTTTTATCTCAAAAAACTATTTCCGACACTATTAACAAACCATTTCACGTAGGCCGCTCTAAGTTCAGGTTCGCCGTTATACCGAGGCGGTCTATGACGCACGCTCCAAAATAACTCAACCGTTTGAATCATTCCCAAGGGGAACAAGAGAATTAGATACGCCAGGGAGACAGCAACCAGCATGGGAGCGGTTTGAGTGGGTCTGTTAATAAAGCTGGACTTGCGAGAGCCTTCATTAAACCTCTCCTTCTCTCTTCCAGTCCTTCCTTTAGTTTTATACTCTGCAAAAATTAGTAGGTCATAATGAATGATTCAGCTACTTACACGTTTATTTAGCGCTTTTCATGTTCTTCAATGAATTAGAATAGCTTCTGCATTAAATTATACTTATGCGTACCGGTCAATCTTTTCCGTGCCCTCTTTACTCTTCGTATTTTGATGAACATCAAGCAGTTGAATATAAAAACCACCACAGTGGGAATCCAGGTCTGGAAAGCAACTCGAACATAGGCCATTCCATGCCAACGAATTCGGCGTGATTGACACGGCGGGTATCCAAACACACTGTTTCTTTCAAAACCTGTAAACGCAAGTGAAAATAAAATGCCTTCAAACAGCCAAACTTCCAAGCATGAGTTTGGCTTTGAGAGTACACTATTCCGAACCCGTGACAAACAGTTTCGACAGAGAAAAAATTGAAAATACAATGCAAACGAATGTGACAACTCTCTGTGCCCTTTTCCTTCTGGAGATGTTTCTCAGCCACATGGGATACCACACAGCAATGCATCGTTCAACCGTGAAGCATACCACAATCCATGCCGACATCAGTTGGAAAACCTCCACAAAAACTGCGTGGAACCTACATAACCACTCGTTTTCCTGCCAGGGATAAAATCATAGAATTTAAATTCACGATTAGAAATCTTCTTACCGACAGATATATGTGTAATTGATGATTTACCACTTGCTCTCACCATAAAATACTGATTAAAAGTCGTGACATGTCCCCGTGCGACTCCTACGGCATAGTTGAAAATCAGGTTGCCGCAATCACAGACAGCCAAAGACGCCAAGTATATCCCGCTTCCATTTTTCGATAATCCGGAGGACAAGAGTGTGTAGAAGGATAAAGAATTGAGAAATAAACCTGCATAATAGTCATCCAACACTTATTAACTTAACTTACGAACGGCTTCTCTCATCATTCATACACACAGTACATAAAAAAATATCACTACTAAAACAGCAAAACCTACCTAACGCAATAATTACAACTGTTCCATAGGAGAGAAGGCCTTTCGTTATTTTCACAAAGAGGCTGATTGATTGAAGATACTGACGAACCTCACACGGCCACTCGATTTCACAGTCCTGTGATAAACAAACTTGGGATGAGATCGCAAAAATGCCAACTCTCTAGACTGTTGCGGCTCAATTAAGTTTTATATTTTACGAAGGCGTTTAGGTCCCAATAAAAGCATCTGTGGTGATGCGGGATGTCCAAGATCCGCAACCCTGGGCAGCTGCAAAGTTGTTGAAAAAATAACAAATCTAAGAAATTCATAAGTCCGAATATTGCAAACTGCTTAATCTTTGTGAGTAACAAAGAAAACGGCAACTTTTTACGGGTGAGAAAAAGGTAACAATCAGTAGCGTGTTTCCGTCTGACTAGATTAATTTGATTTGGATTGTGAAGAGAGATGATATTCTTTTTAAATGACTTACTCGGTCGTGCTGGAATTGGAATTCATCAGAATAAAACGGAATGATAGATGTCAAGATGTAGCACCTTCGAAAAAATATTCACAAAAGCATTCGCCCACATGCAGCACTTTCACGAAAAACTATATTTCACATGGAATGATATTAATTATAACTGGTGGTGTAAGTTGTGGAAAGTTGAGTAGGGATTTTTTTAAAATCGCGAGATAAACGTTTGCAGTCGAGTAAATAGAGAAGATCACGCTCAGGTGTGTTAGATGGAGGGAGGGTGAGTCAAGGACTCAAAGCTGCTTTGGGCATATGAATAGGTGATTTTTTATCCTTATCACTTTCCGGTCACAATTGTGTGCAGATTTACCTTCTCCTACCTCAGTCAGTAAGGATTACATATAGTTTAGTTCGGATTCTTTGGGAAGCTGATAAGACGCGACGAAATCAAATTAGAATGTACTTAATTGAAGTGCTGGGCTAGGAAGAAAAGGATCGTGTGCTGGAGAGCAACATATCATGCATATCTACTTAAGTGTCTTCGCAAGTGATTTTATTTATTATTGAGATTTTTAGTTTATTATCGAAAAGGTTTTTCCTTAGTATCGTAATATTTTTCTTCATGAAATGACCAAGTGAATACAGTTTTTCTTAGCTTGTACCCCAAATAGTCATAATAGGATTATCATGAGTTTTAATGATTTACATTTATGTACACATCATTGTATATCTAGAAGGTAAAACAAATAAGACAAACATCGAAGCGTCATGATGTTTTTTACTGCCTCATTACAGCATGCAGAAGTCCATCCAAATACAAAGTGGATTTGATACAGCTTAACGGACTTAAAATCTCTAACCTAAATCCAGTTTAAATTGCTAAGTAGTTCGTATACTAGATTATATGGCTTAACTTATTGTTAGTTCTTAAGATGAAAATGTATAAATAGGTATTCGCACCGATCGTAGTGATAATACACAAACTGTTTGTTTTACGTAGAGACGTAGATTCAGAATACAATAATAACCAGTGTACAGCTTTTGGGCTTATTAACGTAAACACTAGCAACACAGTGATTAACCATTATAAAAATCCTCTTCATATACCGATACATACTTTAACTGCGTAATCATAATATATAAATATTAACTAGTATTTTAAACCTAATTACAGTTACCAATGATTCGTTTTCAAGTACAATAAGCCCTCTATGGCTTTGTAGGAGATTTCGAAAGGTTGATTTTCAGACCAGTCTCTCGCCGTGGCTGCTCCACAGATGATGACGATGTCGCAGGAACTTTCAGAACGTTTTGCGCGCGATGTGATTCCATGCTCTCAAAATCCATGGCTACTTCGTTTTTGTCTCTTCACAGACAAATAAAAAACAAAATTAGTTGAATTAGTAATCAGTCTCATCTATAAGAACAGACATATCGAATATTGAAAAAAAACCTTGAGTAATGGGCAACACTGACTTACCGGACAAATAAGGCTAACTCATCGCTGTAAACATACAACGATTTCTTTGACGGCGGAAGTAATGGATACCATCCTAAATCCTGAATGATCCTGGGTGGAATCTCCCACGGATAGCCTCCTTCGGGCTTTGCAACTTCGAGTACTACTTCATCGCCGACTCCTAATGATTCTTTCAGCTGGTGAAATGTTAGAAATAAGGGTCGGTTAATATTTCTCATTGTGACAAAAATTTTTAAATTTTAGCAGGCAAAGAGTGTCCACCTTATTATTGATCACTTCCTCCAAATCATTACTATAATCATGAAATATAGTAATTTCTACCGGAGCATCTAACACCCCAGTACTGGGGTGCCAATGACGGTAGAGAACACTGTATGTTTTGTCATTCAGCAAGACGGGCTCGTCAAGAATCTGTAAATACATGTTATTCGCACTTCAAAATTATATATTTATTAATTTTTCTAAACGAAATGATTTCATTAAACCTGTATGAACAGCTCTGCGACATGTATGGATGAAGGGCTGAACAGATCTTGAAGTCTTGTGTTTTCCCTCATGATTTTGGACGGATTACTTCGTAATTTCTTCCGAATTCTTATCCTGCGGAAAATTTTTTTGAATCGTCAAACTGTAGAATTAATGTAAATACGTCAATCAAGCCACAACAACTTCTAAGTACCTCGTCTTGTCTACCACTATGTCAGATCCCAGAAGTTCACACTTGTCGAGTACTATGTTCCTCAAGTCATCGATACTCATTCCCAGAGTGACCACCATTTCAACCATGAACTCGAAAGGCTGCAAAAAATAACACATGCAAAATTATGAGCAATGTTTTTATATAACATGAATTCGTGCTAAAAATGAAGTCACCTTGTCAAGACAGCCAACATTGAGCAGGTACACTGGTACTCGATGCTCCCCTTCTCGCAGACGATGTTCCAATTTAACGTAAAGTCGATCAAATGGCATTATGGTGGAGATTCGTTCGGTCATTCTGCGGATCTCAGTCGACTCACTTTTCTCAACCTTATAAATGACAAAGTCTTGCTCTGCGACTCCTGTCAGCTCGGACAGCTTCTTGCTCAAGGCATACAATGGGGTTTGGCCATCAATCCGTAAAGTGAAAACTAAAATACCATAGTACCAAATTTGATAACCATTGCTCATATACAAAAATACAATTAAACCTCAGAGCTCCTTGACACAATGTTAATTTTCGAACTTACCATAAACGTCCGGCTCTTCCGTATCCGCCTGATCCGAGAATTTCATGAAGTAGTCCCTCACCCCTTTGGTCTCTGCTACTTCTGTTGCCCCTTTAAACCAATTTTTCCACATGAAGTAACCAATGAAACATGTAATATAAAAAAGGTCATATAAAAACAAAACTGCAAACCCACCGAATGAAAGCACAAAAGTTGTAATACCTGATGCTTGAGTTTGAGGAGCGTTGACGTTTTCGGATCCGGTGGAAATGGAACCCGCGACAACAAGATTTTTTGCTACAAAAATGAGAGTTGCATCAGGTTTACAATGTTAGATTAGGTGTAATATAGTAGCATCCAAATCATCTTTATTTCTTGAAGATCTTTCAAAAACGAATGCAGCAAACCTTTTCCAATTTCCGGGAATTGGACAAATATTTGAGTAATTTCAGACTTTGTGTAGACTTCCACGAAATCCAGGAAAGCATTTACCATGTTCTCCTCCTTGCCAAATGCCACATATAGCTTGATAAAAAATAATAAAGAATGTCAAATCACAGATTTAAATAAATAATAGAAACATTTTAATGCGGAAAGTAGCTGTATCATGTCGGTTGTATAATCTTACCTGATTAACTTTATCAAATTTGTATAAACTCAATGGATGATTGTCGCCAATTATGGGACAGTACCTCTCCGAGAAATGGGCGACCAAGCACATTTCATCTATAGTTCCTGCTCCAAAACGCCTGAGGATATTCGCTTTCAAATCAGCAATAGTAGCAGAGCGATGCACATGCACTTCCTCAGCCATGGAAACTTCTTTGCAAGAGATTTCCACCATGTGCGTGCGAAAAACTAGATCTACTCAACAAAAAACAATCATACTTTTCACCCTTACTACAATGTTTTAGCAGAATGCTATACACATTTTGCAATTGAATATTAATTACCATCTTGTGCATAAGACTGAAAAAATCGTGACTCGTCTTTAACTTCCAAAAACAGTCCTTCGTTCTTGGTGACAGGAGGCTTTTTTCGCAGCACGGTTGCAATAGGATCATCACCGAATCCTTCAAAACTGTTTTCAATGATTTCCAAGTCCCGGTCATAACGTACGACACGTACATTATGTTTTTCTGGCACTGGATCAGATTCGTTGAAAAATTCCTGTTTTGATAAAATATTAATAAGCAGGGGGATATAAAGATTCAAAACGATGCGACTGAAAACAAAACTCGAGCTAATTCTTTACCTTATAAACGAATAAGCCAACATCGGTCATAGGCAACGTTTTTGGAATTTGCACATTTTTCTCCAGTGGAGCATGTGATTTAGTTCCTTCGAAATAGCACGACATTTTTATAGTGTTCTTTGCGAGCTCTTCTTCTTCATGTATATGTTTGTCAAAGGGAGCGGTAGCCTTCCACATTTCCTGATAAGGAAATTGCGGTTTGTAGGACAAATTAACGAATGTCACTAAGCAACTAAATATTTATGTGAATAGTATTTACTGAGTACAAATCAAACCTGCATATGCTGCGGCATTTCTTCCAGATAATACGGCAGCATATTTAACTCAGGATCAAATCTTCGATACAGCAACATGTACGCCGACGTTAACTCACGCTCATCCTCCTTACCGCCCCCATATGCTCCTTCAATGTCAGCAATGCTAGCCTAACGCGAAAAAAATAATTAAGCAGTCAACCACCTACCTACAGCATATTTCTTGGAAGAAAGAATCGATTTACTAGAATAACAATAACTTACAGGCCGTACAACAGCATCGTCACAGCGAAACCAAGTTCCTCTTTCAAAATCAAGAATGTAGGCGTAATAGTGGCCACTATTTATTCCGCCCCGGTGAACCATGACTCCAAAAAGTTGATAAATTTCAGGGCCTTTGGCTGCTACCATTTCCTTCAAAATTTTTGACACGTATTCTGTTCCCGAGGCTGCAGTAGCCCCATCTTCTGTGCAATCTCCATCTATATCCTTGTCAGTTAAAATGCCAAGAAAAATGTAAAACAAAAATTCCAAGCACCAAACCTATCGCTGATTAGGACAATTTGATAACTTACTGGATCCAAAAGAGAAATACTGGGACGACTATGTGTTGTTCGAACCTGGCCTTCTTTCTGACTTTCTGGTTTCAAAAGATCTACCTTTAATGCCTCTCGTCTATCGGTAGACGGCTTTTCAATGTATTTGTTCATATCCAGAATGAAAGGAAACGCGACTCTATAAAGTTAAACATGAAATTGAAATAAACAAAAGCACGACTATTATCAATAATGGATAACTTTCTCGGTCTTTGATAGCCAATTTTAATAGTGAATGAAACGAACAAAGTATAAACAAGTCGTATCTGGTATAGTTGCGTATACTTTAACTTACTTACCTGTCGTTCAGTTTCATTCGTCGGTCCTTAATAAAGTCATATTCAAACCGTTTCAATTGAATTGTCAAAATATAAGGTAAGCGATTGAACTTGAACCCTTTGTGAGCGGGACGCGGTTCTCCGCATTGACTACAATTGTACATGTTTTGGCCATCTAAAACTTCGTACGCGACGAATGAGTTAAGAGCCGCTTCCTACAATTAAAAAATCAATTTTTCAATTTAACTACACATATATTTTAACAGTATTGTAGCAGCTAACATAAGCCCCATGAGTCCTTCCTCACCAGTGTTGGATACGCCACGGTACTGCCAAAGTTCTTGATAGGCAGCGGAATCACTAAAAAATCGTCAGTCCTTTGACTGACTTTACCACATCCAAGGCATTTTACGTAGTCGTCCAATGTTCCTGATATTTTAAAGTAGATAATGAGTAATATTATTAACACATTGAACATATATACATAAAATATCTGAAGAGCTTGGCAACGTAGTGAGTTCACCAGCTTTAATCGTCATTAAAAGTTTCATCGACAAGAAATAAATTGAAAACTTGAAAAGTCATGGCATGTATGTAATTAGTAATCAACTATAATAGTAGCAATATTTATACCCATAATTAAATATAATTTGAAGAATATTCAATTACGTACCAAAATAAAGTGCTTGGATTAATCCAGCCATTGGCGTCTCCCGGAATTCTGCAATAAGATTCTCCATGAAGATGCTGCACAATTCTTCTATGTCATGTTGATTCCAGGTCTCTCGATCTTCCCATCCAAACGTTTTGATTAATTCATCGGTATCAATAGAATCCCTTATTGAAAACTGTAACAGCACGATCAATTTTGTTAACGCAATTCAAATAGCAAAATGTACTAATTTCTGTCATCTTTAAATTACTAAAACCAGACCTGTTGTTGAAGAAACAGTTTCTGCAAAGGAAGGCAGAGACTTTTCTTATTGAAGCGTCCAGGAACGTACATAAAATTGTAAACTGCATTCCTAAACTCTGGTGTAAAAAACAGGCCTTGAATAAAACTATTGAGATAGCAGGTCATGTTCTTGTTTTTTAATCCGACAAAATCCCTCTTGGGTCCACTGATTTCCAAAACTATGAAACACAAAGGTAAATTAAGATGATATATTTTATTAGCAACTGGCAAAAGAGCATAAAAGTAATTCTATATCAGGAATTACGAGGTGTCAAAGACATATCCATGTCTCGGTTTTCATCTGCTCCTGGCGACTGTGGTGAAGAATCCAAAGGGCGAGTTTTACGTTTCCTATTTGTCTGAGGAAGGTCTAGGCTCACAACGTATACTTTGTCTGGACTCGGTATTATTCCGATATCTACAAGTGTCTGGTCCTCCCGAAGCATTCCAAGGGTGTACTAACAAAAAATATTCATATTTGTCATAGTAATTAATGCCAAGATTGGCAAATTATAGATCTTTATGGAACTTACTGCCTGCGCTTTATCTTGATAAACAAGATCAAAATCACCTAGTTGTAAATCGAAACGATTGGCGACCTCGATAAAAAATTCACCAACAGTTACATCCGGTACCAGTATGAAGATGTGTTCTTGTATTCGCCCGATCAGTCCCAAAAAATCCTTCACTTTAACTTTTGTCACTGGTTTTAACTGAGGTTTCTGTGGTGAGTCTTCACATTCTGATGCGGATGCATCTTGACCTTGAGTTGTGCTGGAGGGTGAATTAACCAATAGCGTACGATCATCATCACTCATGGAAGATGTAGTACTTCCATCCGTATTTTCGGGATCCTTAATTGCTAGTTTGTCCATACTGGCATCTGGGAGGTCTGACGCCTCCTTGTAAAAGAAAAAGAAAGTAAACTTTATGATGATACTTCAAAACAATAAACATTGCTGGAATGAAAGTAGTTAGTTGCACTCGGGGGAGGTGGTAGTAATTCCATTTTAAAGTATACGCAATTCTCACCAAACAAAAGCTTCAAAGGTTAATAATTCGTTATTGCGAGCGGGTGAAGAACAGCTGGATAAATAAATTTAAAAAAAAACACTCGTGCCATTTACATTTTTAAAATCTCAATCGAAACTATGAGAGATAAACCTGACAACGAATAAGAATTACATGGACGCAAGTTTCCGTGGTTACCTTAGCATTCGTTAACTCTTTCGTTGGACTACTCACAGTTCTTCCAACCATTATTAAAATTTGTCCAAAACTAAGAATATCCAACAACCTGTAGGGATATAATATATCAACTGTAATTCATCCGCAACCTTACAGTGATGATTTTTTACTTCACGAGAATCAACATCAAAAGCTTACTTGAATTGGTTCAGTAATAATAAACGCAAGTGTAACTAAAACCTCATCTGTGCCGCCGGTCTGATGCTTACATTCATAAACGTGACGACAAAAATTCTGATTTCTACCGAAATATCAATCACTCTTGATTTATTCCAATTCAATAGGCAACAAGTATCCTGTCCTCTTTTAACTTTTCTAGCGTAAAGTGTTGGTGTTTTTATAGTTCAAATCGCAATAAAAAATGTTAGCACTTTAGAAATGATCCAAATAGACAGCGTGTTTCAGATCAGTACTACAGAACAGTACTAACATTCAGTGGTTTGAACGAAGCGACATAAGGAAGAATATCTCCCGCAATCAACGCAAAAAGGCCAAAGCCCACGATGCTTTACTTTTCCGTTTGAAAAATCCTAAGATCATAAAGACTCGGAAAACCATCTTGTCTTTTGTCTTTATGCCGGAAAGAGACGGAGTGACTACTCGCTTTTCTACTTCAGAACTCGACAACTGATAAACGCGCAGAGTGCAGTGTAGAGCGTGTACTTAAAATGTGACGAGGAGGAGAAAGATTCGATTGCGAAACGGCTTCTTCTTTCAAAATTGACAAGGACTGGAAAGAAAATGTGTAGCGTGATTTTTTTTACTTCGATCGTAAGTTTCAGACTTGTCTGGTGCTTTCGAACCTCATCCTTACTCTTCATGCCATGCCATGCCGGAATGCCAACGGTTTCATTGATGATCACCAAACGTCTGCTTATGTGTGTAACGAAAAGTATTGCATACAGCTTTGCGTAGAAAGCCGAAGAAGTCAATAACACTGTTTCTAAAAATAATCTACCCGTAAAACAGAACATGATCAATCAGTGGCTCGCAAAGCGACAACGCGTTTTCCCGTTTTTCTCACACAAAGACAAACGTTCTTCTTCTTCCCGTCTCATAGGCAGTGGTAGTACTCCTTTTCCGCATGATGTAAGAGTCATCTATGGTGACCAGGAACACCACTTTCATGAATGGCACAAACAAAAGAAGACTGTCAGTGACAGCACTGTATCATGACATGACACCGCTAATACATATACCTCACTCTAAAGATCTTCAAGAACCAAGTATGACTCAATAACTATGAGAAGCATTAAAAAGTGTATCCACAGGAAATAGTTAAGACGCCTGAGGGGAGTTCTACGTCAAACTTGGAATATGAACCGTTGAAGCAATGTGAACAAGCTCGAGTTTTTTAACAGTATGAGTCCACGGCGACAGGAGGAGTAAATCACATATACTTTATGATGCCTTGTTGGAAACCTGTTTAAAAACTACATATATATCAAAACCTTTAAAAGTCGGGGACGGGAGACGGGAAGTGCTTCCATGATTTACCCTGCAAAGCTTGAATATAAATAGCTGAGATCCGAAGAAGGAACCTCATTCCTTTTTCAGCTGTAACGATTGGAGGGAACAATGGTTTTTTAATAACAAAATGTAAGCCATATCTTGTGATGTTCATTCAATAGCTCCTTTATGAATCTTCATTTAACGAAATATTCTATTTAAAGCAGTTTTGTTCGCTTCACCTTCCAGGTTATTCTAATAGTTTTATCTTGATTTTGCATCAATACAGATTTGTGTAATCAACGCCAGTCTCTGAACGCACTCGATAAAATTTGCATATGAATTTCAATGAAGTTAGGTTTCAGGAGGATTCAGCGGGTAATTCAGGAAGAAATTAATGAAATGATTCCTATGATTTTAAAATTTTGTAAAAAGTCGAATCATTGTGGGTATGTATGCCTACTTTTATGATTCCACCTAATTATCCTCTCCCCCAAAAATCCACCCCTGGACTCGAACCCCTCTCCAATTATCCCCACCCGAAAAATCCCCCCTTGTCAATAATCCCTCCCAGACACGAACCCCTCCTCAATTAACCCCACCCCCAACATCCCCTTTTTTAATAACCCCCTTGACGGTTTCCTCTTCTTAATCTTGATGTGTGGAAAATTTAACCATAGATTAGCAATGAAGTATACAAAAGGCAGTTTTAGGTAACACCTCTAAAATAAAGCTATAATAGCAGTTTTCTTTGCATTTACAAGGATTTCCATGTCTCAAAATAACAAAAACCTGAAATCTGCTATCCGCGCAGTCATCAACGCAAAAGAAGCTTTGGAACTGTCGTTAGCTTGAAAACACATTGTATATGGCGGAAAATAAAGATTTCCCTTCTAAAGACTTCTACGATTTTATCCTCCGTCCTTATATATGATTATGATACCTATGGCTAAATTTTCAACACATCAAGATTGCAAAGGGGTTATTAAAAAGGGGATGTTGGGGGTGGGGTTAATTGAGGAGGGGTTCGTGCCTGAGGAGGGATTATTGACAAGAGGGATTTTTGGAGCGGGGATAATTGGGGAGTGGTTTGAGTCCAGAGGTGGATTTTTTTGGGGGGGGATAATTG
>JAHZNH010002118.1:0-11631 GCA_027744355.1 Tyrannoseira gladiata | reverse complement strand
TGCAGCACTAATAACGACAATTGAAGTGATCCTGAGAGTGAAACTTGTACTTAAGTAACAACCAACTTTCCAAAACTTTTTAAAGTCCTCAACCAAGAAAATTTTCTCTTGACTACAATGGATGAGATCAAGTTGTATTCATTTTCGCGGCGAGCTCTTTTCAAATTTTTGTTTCCCCTGCTTGCCTAGGCTCCTATCATCTGATGCATCCAATCCAATCCGCTGGAGCAAAAAGACTTGTAAAGCAAATGCTAGCCGAGAAAATCGTGCCAGCCCAGTCATAGAGCGAGACCAATACAAAGAAGGATTTTGGGAAAGGATATTTTTAGCGGTTTTGCGAGTTCACCTGTCAGTTTGTAACTTGTTCAAGCTACTTTTTCTTATAGTGAACGCTTACACGAATGAACAAACAACTCGAAATAGTTTCTGGTTGGAAAAGGTATTGAAGTTATTTTTTCATATGATTTAGCATTTGCTTAACAGATATTTCTCATTTCTCTAGTTCTAAAGCAAAATACATAAATTTTATCGTAGGAAGTAGGAAGTATTACTTAATTGTCAAAATTATTATTTCAGATCTCTTTGTCCGTGCCTATCTGAGATATAGGCTATTTCTCTCGGTGGGGTTTTGCAATAACAGTGATAGTTCTGTTCCCGAAACCAAGGGGAAAGTGTGAAGAGGAACCTGATAACGTCTGGAAAATGCCGAAAAAATCTCGTACCGCCCGTGCGAAGGGAGGAAAGAATCCGTTGTCTCGGGGGAGGACAAAGAATCCATCCACTGCCACAGTTAGTGACACGGATGAGTCCGAGCTAACGACCTCTCCTGCTTCTTCAACTTCGTCGAAGAGTTTCAAACCAAAAGTGAAGGTTGAGCCGGAACGAATAACACTAACTTCCACTTCCGATTCGAAAGAACCCTCATCTGATGAGGTGAGCCCTAAGATTGAAGAAAACAAAACTACGGAGACGGTTGAGAAGGAGGAGGAGGATGAAGAATGGAAGAAGCTTCCGAGCTTAATGGATGGGTTGGAGTTCAAGAGCGGGGAAAAATTTCCCTATTTAACAACCGACATCATGTTTCGTGAATTCGAACTAAATGGTGAATGACATTCACTTGAAAAGATTCCATTGTCTTTAAACCTAAAATTACCATGTTTAAAGCAATTTTAGTCCAGTGATAAATATTTGTTTTCGTTTTTCCAGAGCGAAGGGAACTTTGGCGAGTCAAGGAGGACATAGAAATGCTTCGTGACACAGCCAATACCGCTTTAAAAATTACCAGAAGTCTGTGTCCTGAAGCTAGGAAAGGTCGACTGGCGGATATAATACCTCATGTAAGTCATATAGGAAAAGGATATATATCCGAACAAACTAAAAAAGTTCTTGACAATCTGCCAATCTGTGTCTCTTATTCGTTTTAATTTACGGTTTGTAACAAACCGTTTGTTTGAATATTATTGTCAACTCTTAAATTAGTTGGGCTTCCCAAAAACGTACAAGGATGTGGTGTACTCCCTGTTGAGTCTAGAAATTGAGCACAAAAAATCTGATATGGAACTTGGAATGATGACACCAACCAAACTACAGCCTTTTTCGGATTCGGAAGACGAAGATTTTTTTACACCTTTGCATTCCAAGATAATGACGTCAAAGAGATTCCCGAGTCCCACAAAAATGGTAATCAGATTATTCAGTTTGTCGGAAAATATTTTCTCCGATTTGGTTTATCTAACTGTGTACCTCATACGTTTTGAAAAATACAATCGTTCGTACGTTGTCTTTTTATCATCTTTTCTATTATTCATCGTAGGCAAAACTGATGACGCCAAAATCGGACCGGATTTTTCAGTTTGGTACAAACAAACTCTTGTCCACTAATAAGGCACCTCGATTACCTAAACCTGGGGAAGTCGTTTACTCTGAAAGCGGGTCACCAATTTTACAACGCCGCATTCCGGATGATTCACATCCACGTGAGCGTGTTGAGTTGTATGAGCCTGATGGATCGGTAAGGATCAAAGTTTAAGATAAACCGTTGTAGTTAGCGTAAATGCTGTACGTCGATCATCTTAGTACATACTTATTTGCGACCTTCTTCATTTCTTTAGAAATTTGAAGTGGACGTGGTCTACAGAGGTGTAAATGATCCATCCAAGCTTCGCACTTTTAAAGAACTCGCCCGAGATTTGAAAACCATTGCTGCCAGCAAGTCAACCGTGAAGCAAAATCGTGTGATGGCTCCACGTATCAATTCAAAAGCACTTTCAGCAACGAAAGAGAAACCTCTGTGGCGATGAAAATTGTAAATAAGTTAAAATTTGAAACATATCCGGTTAGCAGGATGCTAATTTACTGTCTTAAATTCGTTCTAAAACTTTTAAAAGAAGTTTATGCTATCTGATTTGTACTTATTTTTTTAAAAGTCGTGTATTATACTGCCTTAAATTTCATCCGTCAAAACTTCTAACTGCTTTTACAGGTTTCAGTATAGCCTAATAGGCTAATCGTAATAATTCTTCGAGAAAATTAATCAGTGTGTGTCAAAGCGTATTAAGAAGAGTACATGTATTATATTATTATGTTGTACATGTATTACTGGTGATTGAGTCTTTACGCAATTGAATGAAATTATGAAAAGAGATTTGGGGGCGTAAAAAGTCTGAATTGTGTGAATCTGTTGAAATATATCATGATAAATAAAACCAACATGTAGTTCCTTTCCTTGTTTATATACCAATGACTGAATGCTGTGACTGTGTGAATGTACTTACAGTCGACACATAAATTTATGATATTAGTATTGTTGAAATTATATTGGCCATAGGTTTCCGTGTGTCCATACAAATCTAAGATTTCATTCAATTTTTAGTCTAAATGGATCACTTATACAGTAGTAGCTGATCTCGACGAGTTTTGTACGATTCACTAACAGCATTGAGCTATAGCGTAGTGGTTGTGACCTGGTTAGTTTAGGTATGCACAACGCCCTTACTTTTAAGTTCCCAGCACGTCAAAACTGAGGATGAAGGAAAATCATGGTAAGATTTATTGAGGAAAATTATGGACCGGGAGGTTATTGGGATGGAAATAATTGAGGTCTCGTTCGAGTCCAGGGGAATTGAATAGAAGGGGGGTTTTGGGGGAGAATAATGCTCAATTCATATTCATTTGATCTTTATATAATGGAACTTATATGTTATGTTATCCAAGTTTCTACCTCAACATTGCAGGACTTGAAGCACACGTAACTTCTGCCAGTGCTTTCATTAAAATTAAAAATTACACATTAAAATGGAGATAAACATTTTTACTTCAAACGATAAGGAGATTTTTTCCACAGGATTTAGGGTCTAAAGGAGGCATTTTTTTCGAAATACGTATTTTTCTACATCCCAATCCAAGCTTTCTCCTTGTTCTCACTGTAGCTAATGTAAGCAAGCTACGTGCGTGGATTCATTTCTTCTACGGCACAGCCTTGCCGGAACTGGAACAAGTTCTTCGGCTTTCTCGTTTCATCATCATTGCATCGCATATGGCAAGCTTGTTTATGTAAGCTGGTTACGTGTTTTTAGATTCTATTCACTTGGCCTGTCCTGTCTGACTCTGACAAATTGTGCGTGGCTCACAAGCGTTCGCATTACTTCTTTTTGACATCTGTCGTTTAGTTTTTGGAGGTTTTAAAACGGCAAAGAACTGAAGAAGGCGTCTGTGTCATGTGGTACCAGCGGCAGTAATACATTGGACGTCAAACATTTACTAATCGTGGGGTCTTATAAACTGTCCGATTTATTGTTCGGCAGCTGCTGGTAAACAAATTACGCTTTAAATAGTTTGTTGATCTTGTGAATTATGAATAGGATTAAGTTGAAATACTTTGAAAGTGCTTAAAGGAATTCTCTGTATTTTTCAGCTGATAGGTTTGTCGAGTCGTTGATTCTTATCAGCTGCAGTATTCACCATGCCACCGAAAATCAAGATGAATAACCCGGAACCGGCCCACTTGTCCAAGAAGATCTCGAACTTATTGAATGTTCATTTTTTACTTGTGTTGGTGTTTTACTGGACGATGTCGATTGGCGTTCACTGGCACATTAATTTTGTCCAGGTACTGAATTGTAACTCATTTTATAAGGCAGATTAAGAGATTTGGGGTAAAGGAGTGTAGGTCCCTGGAGGCCAAAATTTTTTTAATGGTGCCAATCGATAGAGAATCGTCTGAAACGTACACATCCAAAGTTTCGCCGAATACGAGATTGTAGATTTTGTAAAAAAAAAGATATTCTTCTTTCTAAACCTCAAACCTGAACCTAACCTAATCAAAATAGAATCAATCCACCAAAACAAATCCTCCTTTTTAGTCCCGCGTTTTTGAAATTTCGAATTGGATTTTCTCAAAATCTACAATCTCGTGTTGGGCGAAACTTTGCATGTGTACGTTTCAGACGATTCTCTATCGATTGGCACCATAGAAAAAATTGTGGCCTTCAGGGGCCGACACTCCTTTACTCCAACCGATTAAGAGGGTATTGACAGTATTCATGGTTGAATTCTATTAAATTGTAATTGACTTTGATAGTGGGATCCAAAAATCACCACACTACCCGGAACTTACCTACTATCGGCAGCTTTTCTCCGGACTTTCGATAAGTTCATGGTCATCGAGGATCCATGTTCGACATTCAGCTTGCGGTCATTCACTTTAGGAGTTAGTGTTTTGAACCTTTGCTTGATTTATTTCATCATTGGACATTACAGTCCGGTAAGTCCTCCTTCTCTCGTCTTTACTACTGTTGCAGAATTCATTTATTGATTAATGAAAGTTAATTTGATTGACCTGAATTATCTACAGGAAATATCGCCAACAAAGAAAGTTATTTCCGCGGTCAACGTCGCAACGTTTCCGGTGCTTTACTTTTTCTCGTTCTTGTATTACACGGATGCAGTGTCAACGATGTTTCTGTTACTCATGCATTGTTGCTACATAAAGGCGAGATATGGGTTTTCAGCAATTGCCGGTAATTATTTAGTTTAAATATGCATTTTAATCTCTAAATTTTTGTACTTAGTGAACCAAGTTTAATTTTTTATATACAGGAGGTGCTGCGGTAATGACCAGACAAACTAACATTATTTGGGTCATGTACCATGGTATCAACAGCATTTTGGATGTGCTCAATGAAAAGTATGGAGAAAACGTATATCGTTACCCGTTCGAAATGGGGAAGCTCTTATTTACCAGCCAGCAAGCCTCGAAGGCTAAAAAGGGAAAGCGTTCGAAAACTTCGAAGAGGCCAAAGAAAAACTCTCAATTACCTTCAGTTTATCGAATTTGGCAAGACTGTGGGGATGATTGCGCTGATCGTGGTTATGCTTATGTATTGGTTGGAGTTTCCTTCCTAGCATTTGTCATTTACAACGGTAGCATTGTCGTTGGTGACAAAGAGGCCCACCAGGCTACTCTAAATTTTCCTCAGATAGGATATTTTGCTTTAGTATTTGGTGCATTTACAGCACCTTTTATGCTCTTTAGGATTAAACCCCTAGTAATTACTTTGATCCAGAATCCGTTGAACTGCATCACGTTTGGAGCACTTCTGTTTGCATTGATCTATTACAACACTCCCGTGCATCCTTACTTACTAGCTGACAATCGACACTACATCTTTTATATTTGGAAGAGGTTTTACGAAAGTGTCCCCTGTTTCAAGTTTCTATGGATTCCAGTCTACGTGACCGTATGGACTTTTATATTTCAAAATATGGGGGTTCAGAAAGTATTTTTATGTTCATACTTCATGTGCACTGTTTTAAACATTGTACCTCAGCTACTCATGGAATTTCGTTACTTTATTCCAGCATACCTTTTTGCGCGCTCCACTTTTAAAGGTTGTTCTTGGCCGGAATTATTTCTTGAGTTTTGTATCAATCAAGGTGTAAATTTACTCACTTTTCATCTGTTTTTAAATAAACCGTTCTATTGGCCAAACTCTGCAGATGTTCAGCGCTTTATGTGGTAATGGGTACATTTTTTAAAAACGAGCAAAATCGAAAGAAATAGAGAGTATTTAAGCAGCAGGCAAGCTATTTATTATAACCCTTCTTGAAAAATGTCTGGTCGTTTGGTGTTAAAGTTATCGTTTGAGTCAGTGTAGTAAACACTATAAAATAAATTAAACGTTTTATTTTTATATCCAAGTCATTGTTGATTTTATGACACATCGTTTCGTTAATGGGCTTTTGATGAAGACATTAGAAGTTTTAGTACAAATTCTTTTCTTAGCCATTCCTTTCCAAGTCAATTTCTGGAAGCCATTTCTGGAGAGAAAAAAAAACGGTTCTCTTCCTTGTGTCATTGTTGTTCCTCTTTCCCGAATGCATCATAAGAGAAAGGAAGAGGAAGAAATATAAAAAAAAGGCTTGAAAGCCGGCCGAGGAAAAAGTACTGTTTGTGTACTTGTTCTCGCCACTACTTTAATGGTCTGCGTACTTGAAAAATTCGCAAGAAATTTGAAATCTTTGTACTGTATGTATTTATATCCATTTTAGCTTTTATGAAAAGTTATATGACTTTCTATCTCTATAATGCGTAAGTATTCTGTATTAGTGTAGACTGCAACGGAAATTGTAATAATGTTTAAATGTTTAAAACAAATCTTATTCTCAATGCATACTTACCATAACTTATTGTTTTGTAATGCGTTTGACATGCCATGTCATGATTTTTCTCTGTCAGCAACTTTATCTGCATTAAATTAAACTTCTACTAATCTGTAGTAGTGGAAAAACACTTTGTGTCGTTACTTCTCATCTCTAGGCAATAGCATTTGCAAACCATCTGGGGCATTGTGAGATGGGAAAGAAAGTTTGGCTAGCATGCATCAACAACTTCATGTTAGTGCAGTTCATGAGCTACACACTCTTGAATGACGGAACTGGCGAATTTCACTGAGAGAGAAAATGCACGTGTACTTCCAAAGATTGGGTGGGCACAATATTCCAACTTCCTGCTTGAGTCATTTTTAAATGCATAGAATGACGGTATCATGTACCGAGCTTAGCACTGACGATTTCACTGTCAATGGTGTGTACAAATGTATTTACGTACATGAATTTAATGTGCTCTTTTTCTTCTGAACTTGGTTATTTTCTGTTTTCTACAGTAAAATACGGGGACGATAAGGTGTTTAAGGATAAACTGAGACGGACTTTTCCTTCTTCATTAGTATCGAAACCTATGGTCCCATTCCCATTATGGTAGTAATAAAACGGGATTTTTCTCCTTTTAAGCAACCGCACACAGGCTTTTTCCGCCTTTTGAAGCAGACGAAAGAACGTCACATTGTTTGTAAGTTTTGAGATGAATTGCCTAGCCCCAACCAAGGGCGTCTTAGTTGTTGTTGTAGTTGTTGCGGCGGCGACGAGCGAATCGAAGCTCGAAAGGGGGAAAATATTGTTTTATTTTTGTAGTGTGATGTGGTTTGAAGAGCTTGTGCCCCCATAGTAAATATTGTCGTTCCAGGGTAAGCTCGAGCCGATCGCGTTGCAATAATGTTTAGGCCCATTCCATTCCATTTCCACTACTTTGCTTTTGATATGTGGAAGCGGACCAGCCCTAGCGTTTTGTAAGAGACGAAAACAAGGTAGCATGTAGTAGGAGCAGCAGTTACATGAACAAAAAAACGAGTGTCTTTACAATCGAGCCTTTTTCCTTTCCCCTTCTCTTAACCGAGGCATTCATAACGGATGGAATAAAGTCAGAACTATTTTTCTGTCCGCTTCCATACTGCTCCTTTTCAATTTTCAACCACTTACACAGGAAAAAAATTTTCCCCTTGTATTTTCTCCCACATTTTTTTGGTTAAAGCATCCATTGTACTTCTGCCCAACTCCTTTCGTTCCGTTCGTCTCGTTTTTGGGAAGAAGGGGAAGGGGAATGGAAAAAACGTGGTCAATTGCACCAGCAGCGTACCTCACCTTCAGCAACATTTATAAGTGTCATGCAACATTCAAGTTTAGTATTCAGTAGAAAGCAAGAGAAACTTGCGTTTACAAGTTACTCCGTGGCTGCCTGGAACGGGAATGAAAGGGGGAAAAGCATTCAGGGTAAAGGCTCAAGCGAAGCAAAAGCCGCCGGAATGAGTGAGTGAGCGAGCGAGAGAGCAAAAAACCTTTTCCCATTTTCCTTCTGCCCGGTCTCACTCACTCACTCAGCTCAAGCAAAAATGTGCTAGTCCATTGTTTCCAGCTCGTGCTGCTGCTTCCCTTTTTAGGAAGCACAATTTGTCAGGTTCATACAGTCGAGTGAAAACAGTGGACGTGCAAAGACTCCGGGTAGTTCATAGCTCTCCGATCATCGCTCCTTCTTTTTCATTACGTCCACTTCTCTCTGCCTCACATTCCGGATTCGACAACGTGGAAACGGGAGAACGAGTTTTTTCCTTCTGTGTCTGTCAAAGACTTTCTTGAACGAGTCCTTGAATTGATCAAGATTTTTAACACTTCAACTTCGGTGCAATCAAAGCTTTTAAAATCCTGAAGAGGTGATTATAAAAGTTCCTCGAGCATTCTTCCAAGGAGACGCTTTGTCTTCGTGGCTTCGCGGACAATGAGTTTTTCGGGGACAAAGAGGGGGGATGCTCTCCGTTTTTATTGGAAGTGATTCGGGACAGAGGAAAAAAGAATTACTCTGGCACTGGCAAAAGTCAGAGCCTACCTAAAATAGAATAAACTAGGAAACGATGGTTTATTAGTGGACTTTTGTGTCATAATGGGGGAGGAAAACCACGTTTGGGGCTGACAACTCGCAAATATTTGAATTGTAACTGTTCTCCGAGAAGCTAAAATATGATGGTAATCTTTTGAACAAATATTTGAACTTTCTATTCACTCCTTGGCGAATTTGCTTTATGTTCACTCATTGATTCGTTAAATCTCGAAGTACAGTCATCTCTCGCTAACATTTTGCAGCGGGCTTAATCGGCGAGTGAAAGTAAAAGTCGTTTTGGACTTGCAGGCCACCTCTCTTGATCACACGTGCATCTATATAAGAAGGTAATGATAGCCGGTTTTTCACTTTTCAATGATTAAAGCCAAGCACATTTATCGCTACCTTCCTTCAAAATTAAAATCAGGATAGGTTTGCTGCTCGCAAATTTTAATTATTGGTGAGACTACATGGCCTTAATGAATAGCATATAATTAAAATTTCTCACTTGCACGGACGACGCACACAAGTAAATACATATATATATTCCATCCCCCACCGTACCATTTTTCCCCACGCCGAAGACGGGAAAAGAATGTGGATCCAGAAGAGAAGTATGGAACAAAGGCGGTGGGAGATGATGCCTGGGAGCGGTTTTCCTCGCCTACTTACTGCGCATACTTCACAAATGAGTAAATGGCGAGCCAAGGATTACACAATATTACATTCACTTTACATATTCGGTGGGGAATGAATTTCATATTATTATCGTAACCATTACATTTTAGGTTGTGCCAAGACATAAAGGATTTGTGGAAATTATTTTTCATAAATAGTGTGCCAGTATGGCTACTTACTACCTGTTCCTTCCTTACACTTTTTTGGTTTGGCTTTAGCGCACTTCATTTCATATTCATTCCTTTTGGATTCAGGAAGCATTATTTCTAATGAAGAAAGTTTCGCGAATGTAAATGATAACAGCCTATCCTAGCCAAAAAAAACTCACTCGTTCGCTCGTGAGAGCCTTTTTTCCTCTAAACCGCAATAGCAAGTTGGGAAGAAAGAAAGAAAAGAGTGCTTGAATAAGAACCCTTCTACCTTAGGATGATGATACCTCTTTTTCCAAGGATGAGAGGATAGTGCCTATTGTACTCTCCTT
The DNA here is from genome assembly GCA_027744355.1 of Tyrannoseira gladiata. Taxonomy (NCBI): domain Eukaryota; kingdom Metazoa; phylum Arthropoda; class Collembola; order Entomobryomorpha; family Entomobryidae; genus Tyrannoseira; species Tyrannoseira gladiata. Next base: position 1,765 of record JAHZNH010002118.1, on the reverse strand, counting down.
CGGGTAGGTTCTTTTTTATCTTTCAATTAATGAAGTAAAATTATGCACGGAAAATGATAGAGGTGCTTTTCATGTTGATACAGTACGTGATAAGTTACCCATTCGTGATCCAAGTTTCACCTGAAAAAAAACACGGAAAAGTCCAAGCATTTTATCCCAGCCTCAGATCGCCCCAAAAGCGCATTTGCTCGCGCAATTTGGATGCTATAGTCATGTCATTTATTAATTGTGAATTATTGATGGTGGATGCAGGTGTGTCATGCATAAAAGCTATTAATGCATCTGTGACGAAATCTTACAGGGACTGGATAGCTGAACACCAAAGTGAATGTATATGATGAGTGGGAATTCCAGTCCATGCAGAGTTTCGTAGATTCTGGAAACGGAAAGCAGATTTCACTCACCCCTTTGAGACACGCCCGATCTATAGCCGCTATAGTTTCATAAATTTGAGGAATTAGGGCGTGCAGGAAGCGATTTACACAATTAAGTGCATCAAATCATCACAGTAGTTAAAAAAATCTTATCAAGACTTGTTCCAGCAAAAATGATTATTTGGTTGAGGTGCATCGTGAGCGATTTCATTGAGGCAGGAGCTTTCGAAACATGCTTTTATCAGTGGAATCTTAATTATAATGTGGAAGTTCCAAAAACGACTGCAGAACACTCCCAGTCCTCGAGGGAGGAGTTACTCTGTGGCAGTCATTCTGCTGGACTGTGGGCTTCACGGAAAGGAGATTAGATTGTGGGAACAACAAGAGGTTAGCTTGAATTGTTCCTCCTATTCCTAATAAATTTTCTTGGTGCTCGTGAGTTGTCGAAGGAAATCATGCAAAAATTCATCAATCGCATGGAGCAGTACGGCGTGAAATCTTATCTCTGGTTATGAAATACTACGGAAATAATCCGGTAAACCTCCCAACTTCAGTCTATCTATCTCGCTCTTGTTACCTACTTCCCCTTTATCCGGACCTCAATGTTTAAGAAAAGCGGTTACACAAGTTGAAAGGGTTTATCTCAATTCGAAACGAAACCCGACGTTGGTAATGTATTTAGATTTCGAAGCTTTTATGAGACAAAAATGAGAAAAATTTGGTGGACACAAAATTCCACTTTGAATCCTAATAGGCATTTTTATGCCTCCTGAAAGAGCCGTTGTGTGAGTCATTGACGATGGCGACAGTTTCTGATGCACTATAATGTTTCAAAATCAGATTTGCAATCCTACTGATTTACACAACGTGAACAGCATGAAAGTAAACACTTCCCTGCGGAAATTAATTAAGCTTTACACTTTGTCATGCTTATTTATAGCCAAACCCAGTAGTTTTTAAGCGCTTTGATAATAATATGCGTTTTGAGCCGCTTTCTTTCATCTCTACAATAATCAATTCCAATACCTGCCTACATCTTTTGATATGTTTTCATGGTTGCAATGAATGGCAGGTGGCGAATGGGAACAATTGCGTTGTCTCAAAATGAATGAGAGCTGAAAAACAGGACAAACTGTTCAGATTCGCTCCATATTGTAATCATCAGACGATTGTTCTTGTTAAAGTGAAAAAGTTGAAAGTCTTTACTTTTGCTTCATACAAATTGCGTAGTTAATTTTGTTTCTCGATACATTCACCAACTTACCCATGAAGGAATCGCACTCATACGTATCTTTTACGTATTTTGCTTAACTCCAAAAGGGAGAAACTGTATTAGGGGTAATTAGAGACGCGACGTGATACCCTACTATTATAGTGAAAGCGTCAAAGTG
>JAHZNH010002117.1:0-12543 GCA_027744355.1 Tyrannoseira gladiata | reverse complement strand
TACTGCCCTGCTCGTTGTTCCCTTGCTCGGAATCAGTGGAACTCGAATCGCTCGAAGATGCTGAATTCGCAGTTTCTGGTATGGAAGAGCTATCAGAGAGAATCTCTATTTCTACGTCATCAGACCCATCAACATCGTCGGTTGAAATTTCCACCTCTCGATAAGTAGTAGTAGCAGCAGCCCCAACAGAGCTACTAGGTCCCCTTGGTTCAGTACTTCCTTCTCCAGGAGTATTTTCTGTGCCACAATCTACAACAGAACTTGCCTTGACCGAAGAATCCGTCATAACTTCCCTCAATGATGATGGTCGTGACCCACTGACCACGGCGCTCGACTCCCGTTGAATTTAATCGAAAACTTGATGAATCACGTTAATGACTCCAAATCAAAACGGCTTATCCAAAACCTGCAATAAAAATATAATCAATCAATCAATCAATACAGTAGAGTACAGTACAGCGTAGAAAGGGATATTTGGAAAGTAAATAATAAAAATTAATAGGGCTCTCTTTGAAATTTATCAATTTAATGGAATCACCACGGAATTCAACGAAACTGAATTCAGAAGATCTGAATATTATTAAATTTCTAAGAAGTTATAAAAATTAAACCCTTAGTTTTGTATTTTGTGTGAGAATTCAATCTTCGATTTAAGAAGTCGACATTAAAGACAAAGTGGCCAAACTATATTATTGTCTACTGCTCACTCAGCTGAGCTAATCAACTGAACGACAAGCCTTTTCTCCATCCGTTTGCTTTTAAACTAATCAGCTGACCTTCTACATGCATTGATCCACTTAAAAAAAATTCTAGTCGGTTACGAAATCTTAGTAATTAACCTTCTTCTAGTAATCTTAAATCCGCTAATTTAATCTAAACTTGACACTCAAAATGTCCGCGTGAAAAATTAAGATCGTGTGCGTTTCTTACTTAATTATTTCAAACGATGGTTGCGAAACTTCTGCTTCCCCCTTGTAGAAGCCGTTCTATAATGTTCAGGAATAAAAAAACAGTGGTACTAATGTCCTTTGTCGGGCGCATTTGACTTTGGGACAATAGTAAATAAAAGTGTTGATTGCTGCTGAATTTCCGTTCATATCACAATTAACCAATTTACTTACCATGCACTAGGGATGACGTCAGGAAGATGATATAATTGCTTCGATTTTTTTTGACTTCCCGATCACTTCTCGCAGATTTTATCCTGACTATGATTCAGTACTTTCGTACATCTCACAATCGTGACCGAACACTTCTTTCATGTTGACACCTGAACCCAATGTTAAGCAGAGTAGTAAAATCGATTTAGGTGGTAGTGGTGGGTAGTTACTGTTGGTTATATTATTTTTTTTCACTCAACTCCTCTTTTAATGGACCGATTATCCTTAATGGGCAATGGTGGTGGTGATACATACGCACATAATTTTTGCACAAGCAATTCCATTAATTAGCCACTCACACTTAATGCCAATCGCGCGACAAATCCAAATGTTTATCCAACTTTTTTAATGAGTGGAGACGGAGATTCGATTCGACGGGAAAAGCATCACATCATATGATTAACGTGCAAGTCTGCATGGAAAATTCTCATCACCTTTCCTAAAGCACAGCTCTTTCGTTGGGTGTTGTGATGGTGGTTGGATGTTGGATGGATGGAAACGAATATAAGCAAGATCGGCTCGGCACTATTGGCAGCAATCAAATGAGACACAATATTTTTTTACTTTGACCAATATCACAAAACACACACACACACACTGCTGATCTCACACAATCATGATCATCATCACTTCACATCGCATGATACTACCACCACTACTACTGCAGCGGTAAGTTACATTACATTGTGTAACATTACGCTTCATAAAAAACACGAACTACTTGTTCATATTTACGAATCGTAAATAAGTTATTGTATACCACCACCACTACTCACTACTCATTCACTCACTCGTATTTACAGAGTAGGGTTAGGGTTTACGTGCGCGAGCAAATTCAATCGAAATCGAGCTCTCTCTAGAAACCAACATGCAATATGGGACAGGATGTCCTCGAGTCCTCGTTCGTTGAAGAGACGTTTTTTCGTCCTTCTATTTTATATGCCTATACAAAAGGTGCGAGCGAGCAGCTCAAAGCTGTACAATTTTGCCTAATTTTGTGGAGGTGTAAGAAAATCATGCCCTTCCCTTTGTTCACCTATTGAATGAGAGACGCGCAGACCATCCATGATTTTAAATTGATGATGAAATTGATAATTAATCGACGACAAAATTAGTAAAAGTTAAATTGATGATGAATGAATCTTCAAAGTGGACCCTGTACCTAAATGTGAATGATAAGATTCCTGATATTTGCATGAACATTTTCAACATGATCTACACTGACGCTACAAATGTCAAATCCCTTGAAAATTTTTATTGGTTAAAATAACACTATTAAGTACAAAACAGATTAAGTTTTGTGTTACTTCAATAAAAAGTTTGAATATAACTAAAATATAGAACGCATTAAAAATAGGTTTCACAGAACGTACAACAATAGGAACCATTTAAGATTACATAATATTACTTCTCCATCGCCGGTTTTTACATAGACTCTCTTCAAGAAGGAAAATGAATGACATAACCTTAGAACCACTGAGAATGACAATAGAGGCTTCTACATGGTTCTTGCAGATGTCTTTAAATGGAATGCTTTTTAATTCCTGATATCATAATTTTTATTATACCTAAAGTTTTTCAAAGTACAAATCTTATGCTTCTATCTTATTGAAAATCTTAGCAAAAGTACTAGTTAGTATGGTAAAAACATCATTCCAGACATTTCAGTACGGCTTGAAGCTCAAACCCGCAATAGTCCCCTGAAAATTGGTCATGAGAATGTTAGCGTCTGGGGAGGGGTGCCAAACCACAGACATTGCGTTGTCAAACGGACCACATTTATGGTTGTCTATAGTGAGAAAACTTGGCTGCAACTTTTGGATACAATTTGGACTAAATTTGCTGTAGATTCGAAGCTTGTTGTCACAACTACCTACAGCAAAATAGTCATTACGGGAAGCCGCCACAGTTCCTACTAAAACATCAACTTTCTCTTCTTCCTGAAGGGTATATTTCTTTCGAACTTCAGGAGTTTCTGTGCCATTTATACCCAGTAGATATGGATCTGCAAGTGCAGTAGTAACAACAAGCTCATTTGCCGAGAGGAAGTCCATGCCTGTGACTGCTCCAGTATTTTTTTTAGTTGGTTTGAACCGACACCAGGGTCTTCTTAAATTACGGTTGTCATGAAAAAGTATGGTGCCCTCATCATAACCTACCGCCAGCAGATCCTTTTGGTATGGACAAAATTTAACGAAAGTCGGGAAATTTACACGTTCAACATTCATATTTCCCAAACGATCCCGAGTGAGCGGTGACCAAAATGTGATGGTTCTTGATTTACTCCTAATGGACACGATTTTACTGCCGTCACACTCCCAGTCTATGCCTCTCACTTCACCTGGACTCCCGAATACATCTTGGAAAACACTATAACATTCAATATAAACAGTTTATATGATAAATATCAGTTTAACAAATGAATATCAAATATGCATAACTTAGGTCAGCTTTTGCTCCTAATAAGTGACTTATTTCCAGCAATAGGTGAATAATTTCTTTGTCACTTTTCATTGTGGATTTCATAAACCAACTAGAGAACTGACTTCAATTATTGTAAGTTGAGAACGCTTAAGATTTTGTTAAAACTAAATCATACCGAATGGCAAACCGGTCTCCCACGTCAACATCCCACAAGCGCATCGTCTTCAAGCAGTTGCCGGTTCCTGTAGATGTCACACAAAGTTGATCCCTTCGGTTTGGATGCCAGACAAAAGAGGACAGTTTATCGCCCCCACGAATATAAGAAGGGCCAAGCTCGAAAATGGGGAAACGAGCAGGTTTAGCTACACCCGCAACCTTAGCAAGGTGCTCATCCATATCCAAATAAATAAACCTTGTATGGGACAGAGCGGCTACTAAACTTGCATCGCAGTTTAGTCCAACGACGGAATTGCCAGGAACTGGGGCGTTGCGACTATTCTTGACGTTCATGCGGAAAAGAAGGGAATGACTTTTAACTGCAGCCATGTTCAGAAGCTGGGAGCCAAATCTATCAAGAATGGCGTTGTTACTGTGTTCCAAAACATTGGGACCCGCCCAGCCAAACTTGCAAACAGTTTCCCGATACAGACGGTGAACATCGGAAGAATTAGTTTCCAGGATCTCTGAGAGTATTTTATACCCTCGAGGCTCATAACTTTCAGTGATAGATTCGGGATCACAAACAAAAAGACGGCGATAGCGAGCGTCATCATTTACTCTCTCCTTAGCTAGTTCCAGGAACGTGTCACAGATTGGAAGGTCATCAGGAGTGGTCCTTCGCCGCTTGGTCCCGAATTCGCTCTTTAAAAAAGAAGATAAGTATTAGGATTACTGCTTCTCAATAATAAATGCTTGTTGAAACTGAATATGAGTAATGTAATATAACAGTATGAATTACTTTGCTTATGCCGAAAATTTTGCTTGCAACCAAATCTTTCTTAGCCTCTTTCTTCAAAGCCTCGAAGAACAGTCTCAACATCAAATTCTCCGACTCCTTAATATTCCTATTTCTTTTGTGCAACTTCACCTTCAACAACTTCAAATAATGCTGTCGGTCACTTTCGTCAAGTTTTAACCACCTTGTCGATCTTAGATCTTCAATGATCCTAACTTTATCCACAAGATGGAGATTTGGCCACCCTGGATTATCTTTGCACATTATTTTTTCAAATCTCTCAAAGTCTTCCTCGTTTCGGAGAAACTCTTCCGACCCGGCAACTGGTCCTTCCTTCGTCGCGAATTCCGTTATAGGAAACTTCTTCTTGGACTTTGGTGGTGCAGAATCAGCGGATGCGTAGGATGGTTCCGGCGGTTTCGAATCTCCTGCACACCCCAAAATGTGAGGGGCAAGAAAGTACCTCCCTGCCATTTGAACGGTCGCTGCGATGGATGTTTTTATAATACTTCTCCTTGTTACAAGCCCAGATCTGCAAGAAAATTGTAAAAAAATCATTAAAAATACGCCCCATAGTCAAGTTATTTATGACACAACAATACTTTCGCTTTTCTCAAAACGATTGTCATACTCATGGTTGATTAGGGCACATTAGCCATTTACTTTCTTTTTTTTGTCGTTTCAACAAAATTTATACTCATCCTTTAATGCGTAATAACGACCTTTGGTTAAATCTGTGCAAGGAGCTAATGGGGATTCGGGGAGGGTGGATAATGCATCCAACCTAAAACCTTAAGAAGTCATCACAAAATTGACTTGATGGCAGCTTTTGTTGACAATTTTCAATGACAATCATCATTGTCGTGGTAAGTTGGGTAGGCACTACAAGATTTATAATATTGCCTTTCTACTCGTGAAAAAGCTCTCTGTAGATCCTACAACTGCAATGAACTGCCACAAATACAAATACTCGGAATAAAAATTGTCATCGCATGCTGGAAGACATTTGCCATTCAAGTATTGAACTCTTCGTTAAGTATTCTCAGGCTCAAAATAGGTACGATCAGAGGAGACGGGTTAATGTACCAACCAGTCTTTTTCTCTCTTGAAAGGAATGCGGGACTCGGTATGCAATAACCGTTCCTGTAATTGCGCCTTTCATCTCAAAAAGTTAAAGAGTGGAGGCATTACGACATTCCCAGAAGAGCGAAGAAACTTCGAACGGTTTCTCAATTCCTCGAATTAAGAAAAAACCCACACACAATGTGAGTACAAACATCTTTGCCATTACGTTAGCAGTCATTAGTTCAAATACTAAAACCAATTAAATTATGGCTTCATCATCATCATTTACAAACTAAATTTATCTATGGCTTAAAATCATCAAAAATTAATGAGCTAACGACATCGAAAATCGATCCGGTTAATACAAAAACTAAAACAAGCATTTCTCGAATTGGTACCACAACGAAGGTGAGCCCCTACAAGCAATAAATCTTTGTCCCTCGTTACAAACGCTTCTTCCTAATTCAGCCTCCGCATTTAAAATGGAAGGAAAATCAAGTAAAGTTTTTATTCATACACGTTTCTCATACCATGATTTGAAAAAAAAACTTGTGGAAAAAGAAAGAAGGATTTACATTTTGTCGTTCCTTACTCACATTCATGCATTGCCTGCCTGTTGCTCTCTTGCAAATCCTTTTTAGCTTGACAGCACTTTTTTTCTCTAGCTGTTTCGTTCTCTTCAGTAAAAGTAGTCCTCGAATTCATTGAAAATTAGAAGAAAGAATTATCACTACTCCGGCCTGTCCATATTATTAGCACATATGTTACCTCAATCAAAACTGATTTTTTCCCCTTCAGCCTCGGTTCTCTCTATCTGTCAACTTAACTCGAGTAAAATTTATTGAATAAAGTAAGTATGCCAGCCCCATATAAAAATAACGATTCTCGAAGTATTTACGAAAGTAAACGTATATTAAGAAGAGCTAAAGTGAGTGCCATAAACTTCAGAGGACAGGGGTTCGGAAAAAATTGGTGGTAACGTGCTTCTGCATTTTCCTTCAAAACCGACAAAACAAAATTTTTTAATGTGTTGGAATGAGTGGGGAGAGAAATGGAAATTCTCAAGAAAGTGTAGCGGGTTGCTCCTCTTGGAAAATTCTTCCCCGGCTATGTATATGCCCGTTGTCTACAAAAATGTCATCTAAATGCCAGCATTAAAAGGGAAGGATGTAAAACGCATGAGCGTTTGAGCACGAAACCCATGGCAAAGGTATCGAGCCATTATCCCACAGAATATTCTGATCTTTCTCGACTTCGGATCACTTGTTTAAAATTCAGAAAATGTAGTCTAGCTCTGTGCCTACTAGATGTACTGAGGAGGCAGTAAATTAAAGAGGCGACGACATACCGGGTCGCGGGATATTGAAGGTGACACACACTAACACAACTATAATTCAATGTTGAACACAACATTCTTAAATAATATATTGCCAATGTTCTTTTTCGTGCCTTCAGGAATAACAGCCCATTCATCCCTCTACAACGTCCTAACACTCGAGGAGCACGGATTCCCACAAAATTCTTCACAATTACTTAGATCAATTCCCTGTTCCCGTATCACAAAAGCTATCGTCACATTTTATGCGTGTATTAATAAGAAACGAATACGCGAAGTCGACGACAAACGTTCCACACCATTTTTTCGCATGCAAAATGATGGACAATAATTCAAAATTTCGCTCCTCCTCTAAACATATACACAGAGCTAAGTATTTAAGACTGAACAAACAACACTATTAAATGTAAAGCGTTGATATGTATTTAGAGGTGCCAAATATTTTTTTTAGCACTGCATTGTTTCCTTCCGCATCCATCCCGTTAAAATAAGATCTGGTAAGGGCAGACAAGAACTAGGAAATGCCAACGCAAACCCCCAGAGACGAATGGGATAAAAGGAACCAAATTCATCCAACAAATTAGGATCGTAGGAAATGGAATATATATGAGTTCTGGTATTATTTACTTGCTTCCTCAATAATGAATCAATTTCTAGAAGAAATAACTCTTCCATCTGCATCAAGTGAAAAATGCACTCTATAGTGGTCCATTCGTTTGCCATATTCACAAGTGGACTGGTTGGGTATCGCAAATAATGTTTTAGAAACAAGGCGATGTTGTATTATGATTTCCCTTTTGAAAACAAACAAATTGTGCGGCATATTAGCGCTAATGAACCATATTTGTAAAATCAGTTCATTGAATACTTGGAAGCGAGTTAATCGTCGTTCAGAACGAGGAATATTATGGGTTGAGGATAATGTGATTTTTACCAAAAGTAATAGTTTAGTTTTCACAACAATGTTACAGAGTCCCAAGGAAAGCTTTATTTCCTGGCCAAAAAGATCTGTTCACATCAAAACTTCATTTTGGGGCAAATCCCCCGTGCTTTTTCTTCCTCGTCCTCTGGGAGGAGGATGAGAGGGGCTATTTTATGACTGGTGGTGGCAAAAAATCTACATTGGTAATGTATTTTTTTGTCAAAATACTCCTACTGAGTGGATGTTCCCACTGTCAGAGGAGATGCAAAAGGATGACATGTGAAACATAAACACACTCATTTTGTTTACAACCCCAAAGTAAATATTTTTCATTAGTTTGAATGCTTCTCCGTGAATGCATGGCTTTGTCTATCACCTCTACTGCCGCCGCTGCCGACCTCATCCTGTTCAACGCTGTTCGGCTATTTACCACCGACGTGAGTTCAAACCCTTCAATCTAAAAAATATAAAAATTTAGTTTCACGCAACGTGACATTTAGATCATCAAGTTGCTGTTAATGGTCGAATAAGTCAACCCCACAGTTTTACATTCACTATTCGAACAGGTAGCTAGCTAAACATTGGATGCAATGAATGTCAGTACGAAAGCAATATGTTGAATAGCATGAAATTAATTTTATAATTTTACTGGGATTTTTTCTCGCGTTTAAGCAATCACATCAATGATAAGCACTCGCCTGACTGAAATCAAATTAATACAAGGGCAGGGCTGATTTTGTTTCATTATTGAAAATGCACATCACTAAAGTTTGTATGCCACGATCGCTAGTGTTAGGCAACGAATGCTTAATTTTGAATTGATATTTGAGTTACAACTACGCAAAAGAGTGCGTCGGGCTTCGGAATACGACTTCTTAAAAATGAAGGGTTTACATTTAGCTCTTGTTCCCCACAAAGCAAGCCGTTTACTTGTCTTCGTAGTAGACAAGCTGCAATTAATTTCTTGTCCTCAGCAATACCAAGTCAACATGTGGCGAAAGCTTAAAAATCACGATTCGAAACAACCTACTACTAGTGTTATTTTTAAAAAGCCAGTTTGATACAAATTCAGCACTGGATTGCAGTAGCAGTAGCACGCATAGATAATCACTGCAAAGTGCTGACTCAAGATGAAAGTGAAGAGCTTTGCCACACTGAAATGACAAGTGATGAAGCGTTGGAGTAAAACAAAACAAAATTCGATGATTTATATTACTCCATCTATCAAGCAATAAATTCAATGCCTACATAAACAATTTCTTCGTTTTTGCAACTCAATAAGTTACACATGAAGTTGTAATATTCGTTGCTGTATTACTCACATATTGCGACCCTGAATTGAATTAGAAAAAAATATTTATACTGATAAAATGGTCTTCATGTCCCGCTCTCTTTTTGATTATTTATCAAAGGAAAGTCACGTTTCCGCAATTAGAACACTTCTTGAGTGCAAAATATAACGTTCCGTATGTATTTAGAAAATATTACATTAGAATTGAGCTTAACTATCAAATCATCGCGTTCGTAAAGCTACATAAAATTACCCAGTCTCAAAACATCTTGTCTGTCTCACGTTGCCCCAAATATCTCTGATGAAGCGTAGAAATCTTTCTTTTTTCAGTATCATCCAAGCTAACTCAAGGGAAAAAAGAAGCACGGCATTATGACAAGAGCGGAGCAACGTTTTCTTTTCTTGGCTTCGAGATTTTCAAATTGTAGTTCTTTTACTCCAGCGATTAGCTAACACAAACAACCAAGATAAATGCATTTTCTCTGTTTCTTTCTCGCTTGTGGAAAAAACACGAGAACAATTCTATTATTCAATTATCATTATCCTCACGATGATTGCTGCTGTCGGAAAACTCGCGAGGAATTGACTAGAGTGACAAGACGAAAACAATTAGAAAAATGTTTCAAAAAAACTGATACCATGTCACGTCACAGAGTATAATGCGTGTTTTGCTCTTCTCCAACGTTTAATGAGTCCAATACAAAAACTTCACTTGCCTTCATGGACTTGTACATGTGAATGGGATCGTTGTAAGTTCAAAACAAAACCTACGGTTGTAATTGATTACTTTGATGTAATTGGATTTTGCCATTAAAGATCAAAGTGAAAGCTTCAACATATCTTACGCGCCTTGTTTTAGTGATTTTGAGGTTGGAAAAATCGCTAATTAGTTTATCAAAACGTGAGAGAGTTACCATGAAAGTCTAATGAAGAACTTTCAGTTTTATCAATGTCAAGTAGGTACAACTGGATCTCTTTTTTGTTAAAAAAAAAGTTTATAATTTTTTTCTTTCCCGAATCATCGCTCGATGGCATAATTTGATAATATTATTCCACAAGGATATGCTGTAAAGAGAAGCGAAAGATTTTCCCGAAAAGATAGGGATAAAAGCAAAATGCTGCATCTTTACTACTTGTAATGCATCGTAAAATTCGGACAAGAATAACATGGCGGTGGTGAATGGGACATCGAAGCTGACAGCATTTCTCGCTCCGTGAATTTACAGCCTCTTGAGTGTCATCCACCTGCGAAAGAAGCAAATTTAATGCTTTTCCGTTCGCTTGAGGTGGTGGTGGCGTGAAAACGGTCCACTCGATAAGTTCAGCTGTTGGGTTTCCATCATCATCATAATTTTAAGGGAATACTCCCCAACTCTCCTGAAGAATACCGTACTTATACTGCCGTAAAAAATGAGTCGGTCTTTTAAAATTACCCAGTATAACACTCGCCTTCTGACATTAGAAACCATATCTACTTCTTTAATTGCTCGCTGGACTCTCATCATCACATTTCGATTATCCTTATCATTACCCGCGTATTTGCACTACACGTCATGTAAGTTTCCTCCAGAAGAGGATAGAAAAGTTCTCATTGAGAACTTTTAAATAAATTTAGCCGATCAAATATATTTTTAACCTTGTTTAACATTATTGGGGCAACGTGAGAATCTACGAGGAGAATTTTTATTATTCCTTTACTAATGAATTTTTCCTTTTGAAATCTCCTACAGCAGTCGACTTCAGTACGTTGGAAAGGAAACGAGATGGAAAGCAAGAAAAATCATCCCGACAAATAAATGCAATTAGCCCTTTTACACGCATGGATGATGTGATCTGTGAGTGAGTTTCTTCATTCCTCCGCTCCGCTCAAGCACAGAGGGAGGGAGGGGAAAAAAAGATGTACATGAATGCGTGCATGGGAAGTGAGAACTCATTTTCCGTTCAATTTGACTTTGTCAACTAGATCACTTATAAAGAAATGAATCCCAAGGGAGCAATATTGAAAAACAGTTTGGGATTACTAGCTAATGCATATGGAATAGTTGTAAGTTTTCGCCTTTTTTGTCTCCCTCCATTAACAACGCAAACACTCCAAGTCTTCCTAAAAGTGAGTTGACACGAGTTATGTTCGTGTTGCTTATGACGACACTACCATTTGACTCGGAAAGACTCTACCTAAGATAAGTACATTTACGGTATTGAATGGGAGAGAAATGAGGTGCAGGCGAGAGACATAATATATAATTATCGCTATATTTTTCTCATTATTACCGCGTCATGACGCTTTGTTTGGATTCACGAGAATCCGAAATCATTTCAAAACTTCATTGAGGCAAAAGCCATTTCTAAAAGTGGAGAGGGAGTACATGGTACCGTTCTTAAGGCTAAAAAATCCTATAAGGCTTCGCAGACTTCTAATTCAAGATAAAAGGCGAATAGGATGTATGTACCTTGTTTCGGAACAGAAATCTATATCATTAGCTAAATTGTCATAACAGTCAGGAATTGTGTTTCGGGGCGAACTAACTAAACGAAGCAGAGATCGTATCGTGTTACATTTTTACGAAACACTGGAGACTTCGAGGCTAGGTTTACTGGCTTACGGCATGAATTGGTGATGCTTCACCTGAGATACGAAGCAACTCTTCATTAGCTCTACACACACCGTTTTTCATCATTAAAGATCTTTAGTTGCGAGCTAACTATCATCAGATGACAAACGTAGAAATCCATCTTGAAATTTTTGCTCCCTGGTAACAATATTTTTAAGTAGTATGATTTCGTGATGCTTAAAACCTCAATGCTTATGAGCGGAAAAATCTAAATACAATAGATAAGTACTTCCAAGCAAGGCATCAGTTCTTAAGGTGAGACTTTATGCTCTAATCCTCATCAAGTAAAGTTACACGATGCATTTGCCACGCCAGTCCAAGAGTTGAGGAATGCCAGGCAGCTAAAAACTGGCGTCCTTAATGGACAGCAACAAAAACCATTGAACGAATCTGTAATACGATCCTTCTTCTCACTTATATTCTTCAAAATCATTTACTTTTCCATAGAACATGAAAATCGTTTTCATCTCGTCATCCCTACTGAATTAAGCACTAGAGAAGAGATTAGATCAATGACGTCGTTAGCCAGAATACTGACCCTTGCACGATATCCTTATTCTAATATGTAATACCTTATTTTTGTTAGTGGCCACACGAAGATAATAAGCTTAAGACTCTTGGTAAACAAGACATTCAGTGTCGCAAGACACATACAAAGTATTACCAAAGTATATACCAATGTTTTTAAAAAATAGTAAAAGTTCATGAAGGTTCCAAACATGTGGCATTAGCACTTAAATGATCTTAAGTATACTCCTACGCATTTAAATTTGTTTTA
>JAHZNH010002116.1:0-20121 GCA_027744355.1 Tyrannoseira gladiata | reverse complement strand
TAATGATGCAGGGTGCCAAAACATGGAGTGGCAGCCCTGGAATAAAAGCAAAAGCTTTGCTCGATCATTTCACATCAGAAGTATCCAGTTTGCTCTATGAATCAGAGTCTGGAATGAAAGAGTTTCCTTGTATCGCTATGCTAAAAGAAAATCATGGCATGTTGATTCAGTATTTAACTGACGAGAATCCTCGAGTTTGCCGGATAGCAAGAGAGTTTATTAAACTTCTTTCATTGTACCATGGACCAGCAATCGGTGTGACTGCAGCATGCCATTATTTACGTCAAGCTAGTGAAGACAGACATCTATGGGACTTGACCAATGTGCTTGCTACACTGGAGCTAAAGTATGAAACAATTTTAGAAGACACTATTCGGATACTGGCAGTTAAGTCGGAGCTTTCATCAACGCAATCAAAATATCACGGGGAATTTTTAGAGGACCCGCTTCGTGTATGGAAAAATATTCTCCGTTTAGTAAAGTCTGAAGGAATGAAACAATATCCAATTCGTTACAAAGTGTCAAAGGTTTTGCAAGAAAATTTGACCGTGCTTACTCCTCTAATTGACGTTCGAAAATCGTCATTTTCTATGGAACAAGCAAGTTTGATAGTCGAGATCATTTCAAAGCTCACCAATGTTTCAAAGAAGGCAAGATTTGGGGATTTGCTGACATTAGAAAGATACCTGTCAGACTACTTGTTTCTAGTTTTGTCAATGGCGAACAATCAAGCCAAAAAGTGTGCAGAGGCCTACCACATCTCTCATTTACTATATGAGCTTTCGGAAAATGCTGCGATTCAAAATGACGCATTAAGGAGTCTTGTTCAAACTGCCCTGGATCCCGACAATCGACCTTTATTTATGGGACGAGTTGTATGGTCAAAATCATCCCTGTCTGGGTTCGATGTCGATAATCTCTGCGATAATGATGAATTTCAACCAGAACGCTTCTCAATGTACGTCCCTTTGATGAAAGAAAACCAAAAAAGAACAGCAAGTGTATGTTTGTCACGTCTTCATTCGACCAGCCTTCACTCGGGGAAACTTGCGAAAAGTGAATTTAGAAACTGGGGCGTATCCCCTAAAGTTCACATTAGGGAAAATCCAGATGCAAAAATGAATCTTCAGTTGTTTATCGCTGTGTTATTGAACATTTGCATGGCCGTGCCGACGAACGGAAATGGTGAAAGTGGTAGTGCTGGAAAGGAAAAGACCAAGAATCCACAGGCTTCAATAGATGCAATGAGAAAAATTGCTCTGCTCTTGGTGGAAATTGTCTCACCTGACGTAATGTTTAATGGATTACCCTGGCCAGAAGAAGAGTTTTCCAAAGTAAAAAGAAAAACTGATTTTTCATTTAACAACAAGGTAGCTTGTACTATTTTTAATTGAATGTTTTATTTGTTTCAGGTGCAAGTTGAACGTGACCTGCAAATCCGTCGAGCCTTTGAACATCACCCATACCTATGGGACATGCTGGAACTCTGTGCTAATCACTGTCCCTCCATTTGTTATTGCTCTGTATTACTAAGAGCACTAATGGCTACCGTTATCGCGCATTGGACATCGAGTCAAGTTAGTGAAGCTATTTTACTATTTTCTGATTGAAATGAAATCAGCTCAGGTTTTAAAATAAAATTCTTGATTTTTAATACAATTAATCCTTTGTATTTTTTGCAGGAAGGGAAAGCTACAAACTCACCTACGCAGCTAGAATGGACTGTGCGTCTTATAAATATACTCAAGACTGGTTTACTTCTTCCGCCACCTTTATGCTTCATTGGTCAAATTTTGCCTGAATTGAAAGCAAACGAAATCGTGGTTCTACTTAGAGATATTTGGGCATACATGAGAATAAATATTCCGGTACCAGCAGCGTTTGTGAAGGATCCAGCCTCAAAGTTATTCATCAGAACTCCAGACTTTTATAAAGTCGATCCTAACTTCACTGAAAAACTTAGGTTAGTCTTGCTAAATAATGTAGAGAAATTAGGACACCATTATCCAAAGTTCTTTCCTGGAAATGTCACTCCTCCAACGCTCATTAACAAGAATGGCAATGCCAACGTCAAGATAGAAAATGGCAACGTAAATTCACCAGGTGGGTCTAAAGTGGTGATTTGAGAGTATGCTGATGTAAATGACTTGTTTGAAGATATTTTATTTTGAATGTAATTTAGTTTAACTGTAATTAAATAAATCTTTTGCTACACTTATCCTGTGACCATAAGAAAACAAAATACTATAGTATATCATTGTTTTTTTTTTCTGGAAATATTATTTTATATTTATTAAGTCTACAAAAGTTTCCGCTAGTACAATAAAATGCAAGAATCAAAATAGCATGCACAACGAAAGTTAAAACAAGAACATCATCTAAACCATTGGGACAGTTTGACAAAATACATTCAAGAGCTTATCCTATAAATTCCCATAATCGGTTATGGCTATAATAATAATTCGTACTTATTTATTTTATGGTGTGATTGCATGCTCAGAATAGGATTACTTCTATTAACACAAAGTGAGTACATTATTAAAACACACTTAAATATACATCCTTATCATCCCCACCACGCTCTGTGGTACTTCTTCTACTTTCAATCACTCTAGCTAGTTACATTTGCATCATGCATAGGCTTAAATAACTTCACAATTAATTAAAACTTGTGCTATTTAAAAAACACTGCAAATATCTAGCTTTTCTAAGACTTACAGAAGAAAAGACTGCAACCTTAAAGACCTTTTCGAGACACCAATTTAATGATTCATAAGAAGTACTAAGAAGGTAATCCAATCATTGTTGTCCTATTATCATTTCAGATATATTAAAGTATTTTTATGTTATGTGCAGATTCTAAATTTTGACCCAACTAAATATGTACATCAATTTACTCGTTATTGTACAAGAAGCACGGTTTGAGCGTATGGCTAGGTGTGTACGTTTTTGTGTTCCTAATTATTACTTATTATCGTAATAGGAATAACTTATAGTATATAACGCATTCACATTTATTCTGGCATAACAAATATTGAGATTTAGAATGATAGAGTTTTCGGTAACACCCTGTTTTACAAAGGCAACAACATCGATTAGTATAAGTAGTACAATTTTCACATTTGCTTTTAACACGGACAGTTTTTTACAATCAAGTTTGGTCACCAATACCAGATAATGCCAATATGATTCTCGACTTTTAAAACACTTAACACTATCGCATGTACACACGATCTAAAACTTATGATAATCTTCACTCTTAAAACATTTAAAAACAACTACACAATATAACAAGCAATAAGGATTTTAGTAATTATTATAACTATCTACTTCATACCATAATGCCTAAACGTAACATGCATACATTTTAAACTGGCAAATATGAGATTTTGTTGCTGACTTAAAAGTTATGGGACCTCTAGCAGAAAACAATAATCTGGTTTAAAATCATGACTCGATCTCTTCATAAAAGTTGTGCATTAATGACATTATTGTGCGTTTAGGTAAAATCTCTGGTTTCATGCATTTATTTATTAAAAATGTTCTGCCATGTTTGCAGTGATATAAGCTGACTATGCCTACTTTTTATGACACCAATTATAACGTTTCTCATCTAAGTAAGTGATATTATGCCATATAGATTCCATCTTCTGTACAAACATCTAATATATAAATAAACTACTTACTTACTCCTTCTTAATGGCAACGGAATTCGAATTACTGACTGGAATTTGATCTGCCGGGGAAGTGACGCCACTCCGTTTTCTTGCACAATTCCCATTCACCTTACCGTTGATTTTCCCTCGAGTTGTGGCAGAGGTAGCGGTTACGGACTGCTGCTGCTGTTGTTGTGACTGTTGCTTCGATTCTTCGCTGGAGTTAGACTGGGCACCAAACTCTGAAAATGGCAAGCCAGGTAAGTGCTGCACAAAAAGTATTTCATTTACACCAGAAGGAAAGAGAAGAAAAGGGAGAGAGAGGCAAGAAGCAGTTGGAAAAGAAAGAAGCAGAAAAAAGATTAATTAACTTACTACAACACATATACACATATATACTTAACACATTGACTTTATTACGAAGATAAAAAAAAGTTTTTGTAGAGTTACTTATATATGCAATTACATAGTTTAAAAGCAGTAAAATCTCCCTTACCTTTCCGATGACTTGAATTGGATTGACCCCAGTTGCTTTCGCCACTCGATGCTCCACCACGTAAAATATGTACTCATCATACAACAGCCGAAGGAGATGGAATGAACCGAAGGAAGCTGCACTTCTCAGAGTCAGATCTCGAATGATGAGAGAACTGCAGAAGAGAGGACATTTTATGTTAATAAACTCAAAAAAATTGAAACCTGCATTCCAAGATCTTTCATATTACCTGTAGAATGACCACTTTAGCAAGAACATCCTCGCCGAATTCACAAACTTTTGGGGATCTGGTTGCGGCTTCACCAGCTTATCCACAACTTTCTCCAACCAGGCCGCCCACTCATCCAAACTCTGTTGTTGGCTGAGAGTCGCTTTGAAGTCTTGCTCAAGACTAGGAACCGTGTCACCAGAACACCCACATACCCAAGAGGCCTGATAAAGTAAATAAGTGAATGCATTAATTTGAAAACTTATTTCTTGGTGAAAAATTCTCTAGATTTTCAGTTCACCTGCTCCTCAACATTTCGAAAATCCACTCTATTGAGATCCGACAGCATTTGGGCGATCTGAGTCTGATTCTGCAGAACTGCCCTCGCAGCTTGGGCTAAATGATTGAGGGATGTGTACCTCCTCAAAGTTTGGGCTAGTGCGTTGCAAACATTCAACCGGAGAGTTGTAAACGCCTCTGGATAACCCGTCATAGTAGAAGACATCCAAGTTTCCAAAACCTTGGCAAAATTTCTGATCGCCTGAGTCATCGTACCTGCACGTGTAAATTAATTAATCATCATGTCTCGCACCCGTTTTAATCTTTAAAAATCATTTCTTTTGGATTGTCTCTGGCTTACTGGGGATGGGCTTGAGAACATCAGGCAGCACAATTTCAACCACGTGTTGGTAGAAGTAAAAGTCTGCTGCTTTCACAAATTCTTGTACACTTTTCATTTTGCAAAGAAGTAACATCTTCGATCTA
This sequence comes from Tyrannoseira gladiata, assembly GCA_027744355.1. Classification (NCBI taxonomy): domain Eukaryota; kingdom Metazoa; phylum Arthropoda; class Collembola; order Entomobryomorpha; family Entomobryidae; genus Tyrannoseira; species Tyrannoseira gladiata. Next base: position 14,996 of record JAHZNH010002116.1, on the reverse strand, counting down.
CGCAAGGAAATGCATAAGCAATTTATCAAATGAAGAGGGAGTTATATATATGCATCATGTGCTTTTAGCTTTAAATCTCAACTCACTTTGGCAAAACCTTCTCATACTCCAGCGATATCTCCGCTGCGCCACTTAAATCACCCCCACGCCAAAACCCTTTCCAGTGCTGTTCAAACAGCAGAAGCTGAAAAGATGCGACCGCCTCCAATAAATTCTAGGAGGTTTATAGGGAAAAATAAGATTTTAAAATGCCGTCATCATCTTTCAAGTTAACTTTTCCAGTTTTCTTACTTCGTAGGAGTGACATAATATTTAATAATATACCTTGCAATGCTGTTGATACATCGTCTTAAAGACGAATAAATCGTTCCCAGTAACCCCATCAGCACACGCTTCGTTGCCAACATCCAGCTCTGGGAAATCATCCAGGAGCCCAGTGGAGTCTCCCAAGAAGGGCTGTTGAGGTATTAAAGCACATGAGGTAAGATGATGACGAGACGAAGATTTACAGATAAATCACAACTCCATCAATATATCCCACCGACTTACAAGAAACGCTGCCGCATCATCCACAATAAGCATGCTATTATCCGCAACATCGGTTTTCGAGGCCGGCTTCATCTTCTTCGCATTACTTCCTCCACCACCACCTTGCTGATAGTGTCTGGAGTTTGCTCCGGAAGTTGGGTGATGTCCATTCGGACCATAGTTCCCGTTCACGCAATCATCCATGTCCTTAATATGGACCATGAAGAATGCATTTTTACAAGAACGTAAACAAAACATACATTTAATTCATCATATCTTCAACCCCCAAATGATTATTACGAATGCCAAGCCTCATAAATGTTCCAGCATTCTGTATTTATGCGTTTTTGAGTGCACTTGTCGTGAAAGCAAAAAGAAGCGGAGTAATAATAAGTAATGAAAAGAAATATAGGTATTTTTAGTGAAATTCGCATTATTTTCATACAGTGAGTGGGCTTGTCTTGACGGACTGTGCGTTGCACGTTGGATAGACACCTGGGTCCATGGAATCCATATCCCCTGAATGTTCGCCCTCTAGCTGAGCCTCCAAATCGGGGGTCATTATTGATCCTCCCCCGTAGCCATACGTCTCCATCTCAGGGACTAAGGATGATTGTTCGACCGCATTCACATAAGAAGTTTCCGCACCATCCAAATCCTCGATGTAAATTTGTGCACCGTCTTCGTAATAATGATGATGTTGCTGCTGCTGTCTCATGAGTTGTCTTCGCAATTTCAAACTTTGGTTTAAGGAGGAGGAGGAGGAGCTCGAGGGAGCGACAGAGTTCGGGATCGGACAAAGTTCTGGAACAGTTTTTCTTCGTTTCTGAAAGAGTGCATAAGTTTGATTGAGTGCAAGGATTCAAAGCACTTCCGCATGCAAAAAATGAGTTTTTCATAAAGTCATTGATAAAATAAGAAAACGAAGCAAAATCATTGGTTAGGTAGATTGGAAAAGATTAAACAAATCAAACAAGAAATGGAGACCTTCCAGGTGTTAAAAATTAGAGAACAGAGTTTCTTGCAGCGAACTGATTGAAAAACGATTCATGCAAAGCTGCTGCTGCATTGTGATTATGACACGTCTCAATATGCCCCATACCAGTACTTTCAAGTTTCTTTATTAGATCTTTTTATCCTTTTGCCAAAATAATACGATTTTGATGCCGTTTCTTTTATGGATGCTGTATCAAATGCGACTGTTGTATGAGTATGTTTTTTGATGTGATATAAAACTTACAGTAGCTGGTGAGACCCGGTTAGTGAGATTAGGAGAAGTGCCTGGAGCACCTCCCTGAGACATGAGACCACCACCACCACCCAAACCAATACCATCATTACCAACACCACCCTCCGTCGTTATCATATTCTCATTGTTGCTTGCACTGCTTTCCGGCGACTGGACGAAATATATGCCTCCCTCCTAGTCCATTCAAATCAATTAAGGCACTTAATTTCCATCATTGAATATGCATCACACGTGCCAACTAAATACGTATAGTACAAAATGTGAAACAGTGAAGTAACGTGCAACGAATAGTTAACGTGCTTTTCTCACAAGAAGTATAGATTTTCAAAAATAATTTTACGTATAATGGGACACGTAAATTCTACACATTTCTTTCCACATATTATTTGTGAAAGTTGTGCGTGATGGAGTGAAAGAGAAAGTAAATTACATCTAAATATACTATAAGTTAATGAAGTGTTCCATGTACGGTGCCATGAAATAGATTACATGAAAAGCGGTGACATTTAATTCTACATGAGACAACGAATAAAATAACCTAATTTGTATTTTGTATCCCTGATTAATTTTCAAAAAATAAAACGAGAAACTCAGAGTTGAGTTATGCAGAAAGTCCATCAATTAAAAATTACAACTCAATATGGTTAAATCTTCGGCAGACTCAAACTTCTTCAACAGTATCATCTTGCCCCAGATCATTCGGCATAACTTGAAGCTCTCAGCATCGCCTAAATCCCAAAGTAGGTGAAAATTTCTAGCACGCCCCTTTTTATCTAGTCCGTATTGCTCTGGCAGTCATATTTATGCCCATTGATGAAATATGAAACAAAATAAAAAACAACGAAACAGACTAATGCTGCAATATTAACTCACAAGTCACATGCTATACATAAAAAGTAAAGTTCGAAATTGCATGCTAAACCCAAGAGAATAGAGAATTAAAAAGTACGTAATTCACATTAGATCAAAGTGCAAGTATAGTTTAGATGCTCAAAACAAAATCATTCAATATAAGGTTTAAGTCCTAGACACTCATCAACAGGGTGAAAGTTCATGAAAGAGTACAAGGTGCATGCTAACTCTCCGAAAATATGGAAGTAAATTTTTACTCACCTGTGCGTATGCAACACCATTGGAGGTGGATGAGCCAGCCGTAGCGTAATATGTGGTTGTTCCAGATCCATACACTTCCGCCCCACCAACCGTTGTTCCATACAGTGGATATGAGCTGTGGAGAAAGGAAAAGCAGATTTCTCCCTGAGAAAGTTTAAGCAATGTGTTGCATGCACTCACCCGCACCCCCTCGACTGAAGGGGGTGAAGTGAGACACATCAGCTAGTAAGAAGAAGAAAAACGTTGAAGGGGGAGGAAAGCAAATTTCATGCGAGTTAAACAATACTCAACTGTCGAGAGACACATGTGACAACTTGAAATTACAAATTAAATAGAATACTTACTGAACAGCATGATAATAATTCTCAGACCTTTCATCAATGTCATGTGAAAATGAGCAAGACATACACAAAATCAAAGAGAATTAATTTACGAAACAGAATTATACCGTTTACCAAAAAAATACCACAGAAAATGATAACGAATACTTATTTAGACAAAAAAATCTTGAGAAGATCATTTCAATCAATTTCAAGTTGTTACATGTTCTGGCCATTGGAATTGGAACCAGCCGTAGAAATGGCTGCGGATGCATAAGATTCTTGTGTAGGAGGAGAGTCTTCAACGTAAGTTACGTACGAGCTTCCACCGCCGCCACCACCCGCATCACTTCCACCTGAGGCGTCAGCTTCCACTGTAAGAAAACAAGACAACAGGAAACTTTTTCTCTTCGTCTAGGCCCTTTTTAGCAATCAGATCATCATTATCACAACCATCACCACTCACTTTCATTCATTTTTCCCCACTACTTACTACAATTATTGATACAAAAGTGCTCCAATCACATCACATGCCCATTAAACGAACAGGAAAGGAGGAAACCGTCGGAACGGGAAAATGGAACGAGCCTCAGTAAAGTTTCACATGTGACCAACGAACAAGCCTACTTTCCGGAATAGAGCCAGATGCCAATGACATGCCACAAGTTGGGGACACAAAAATGAACATGTATCATTCTCATTGTTTCCCTCTGTCTCATCTAATGTGATCTGATGTGTGATGATGAGCAAAAAAAGCTTTTTCCTGGGAATTTGTGTGTTTTGACGAGGATCAAACTGAGAAAGTAGCCAGCTAACTGCCTACTAATGTCTCACATGTATTGTTTCCGAAGAATGTTATCAGGAAAAAAAATCTCGTAACCTGTCTTCGCCTTTCAGGCCTCATTAGTGTTATTTCTGCCTCTTATTTATCGAGTAACAACAGAGAAAGATGAAAAGAATATCGAGTCCTCTTCGGAAGGACAATTTCAACCAACAAAAAGGAAGAAATGAGAAAAGTTACGGCGAGCATTTATTTTTTTCTGATCATTTTCAAGAAGGGTAGACCGTCCTGGAACATTCATTTTCGTATTTTCTAAACAAAAGTGGATTTGTGTACAAAAAGTTTCTTCCCGCTATGATGCTTCAACGTAGCTAATTAAATCGACTTGAAATTGAATCTAATGAGACCTGTTATAAAATAAATACAGCTCAACTTTCTTTTTCCTTTGCTTTTTGTTTTTTAAGAACATCAAGTTTATTTTTTCGATTCCCTCATTAGCTTCATTTTTTAGATGGGAAACAAAAGCAAAAATCTTGTTAATCAATCACAAAAAATAATAGGGGGAAATGGCATGTCTTCGGTGCATCGAATGTTGTATCCTTAAGAAAGAGTGAAAAGGTAATTAGGGTAGGTATCGGCTTATAAAAAGCGGTGGGTGGATAAGGCCGGAGAAAAACATGGGAAAAAGCTATCTTAACCTTTTTCATACAAAACATTAATTGCCGCCCAAGGCTTATACATACAAAGACTTTCGCCATTTTCACATTTTTTTAAAGTTTACAAGACGGATTGGAAATAATTAAGAGGCTTGTGTAAGAAGGAAACATCCGAGAAAAAAACCTTCATGCTAGATGCTGCTTCACGAAAAAAGTTCTGGTTTCACGTTGCCCCAATGAAAATCACGTTGACCTTATCATGATGAAAAGATAAGATGCTTACCTGTGATAGCGACAAACTGAGGAGAAGCGCTCATCATGCTGTTCGAGTTAGTTCCGGGTGTTGAAGGATTCGAAGTATGAGTCCCGGTGTCGGAAGGAGTTCCGGGAGTTCTTGGAGCCGTAGGCTGGGTAGCAGCCTGAAAGGTGCAATACCTTAATGCTCAATCATGTTCTCATGTTAATTAATGCTTTTTCTTAAGTTATTTAAGAACTTCCGGCGACAATAACGAGCGTACTGGCGAGACAAAGCATTTGAGAGAAATCTACTAAAAGAAATAAAGTTCTTCGGGCCAGCAAAAAAATCTATATGAGACAAGCCATAAGCTAAAAGTAATAGTAATTAAAAACTACTGAGCGAATACAAACATATTTACGTGGGTCAAATAACATGTTACTCCAACTTGAGATTTTAACTTTTTAACTTAACTTAACTTGAGATTTTTAACAGTAATACGTAATCATAACATTGCAAAAATTAGTGATTTGACTTTGAGTCTCACAATACCCCGGATAGACATCTTAGCTTCACATTCACACATTATACTTTCTTTCAGAATAATCAAAGGTCTATGAAAGCAACAATAAGGCCTTGATGGATTGCTTTGATAAATAAAAAACGTGCAACTAATGTAAGTACATCTGAAACTGGACTTCCGGTCAATTCTTCACAAATGAAAGAAGCAACACAAGCAAGGTTTCAATAGTCAAATAATAGTCCTCTAGTAATTCTGCATTCATTGAATGACACCCACATTGAATGAGTGAAAAGCAAAAGCACATAGAGGAAACAGGGCATGGTTGACGAGAAAAAAGCATGAGCATTTTAAAGCGGAATGCCGTTTTTCACTGAATACCTGAAGCTGCTGTTGTGGCCACCAGCAGGTGTGGGTGGTGGGGCAGGGTAGACAAGCCCCGTTATGCATGGCAATGGCGAAAACGTCAATGATGACTAGGAATACAATTCACAAAGGAATTGTGTAAAAAATACAATAACAAATAGGTAATATAATGCCAGTTTTATTATTAATTGAATGAATTTGATGGTGGTATGATTGGATGGATGATCTAACTATTCCAAGTATTATGAGCTTTATTCCGCTTCGTTTACGGAATGGTCGGACCACGATGGAATATGATGGATCAATGAACGGCACGAGCTGCAGTGAAAGGAAACTTGTTTGTATCAACAGGTAAGTCAGCATATATTTGTGCTCATCCATGAAATCTGCTCTTTCTTATCATATCTTACATAAGTATTTATCGAAACATGGTTGGCACTTGTTTGCCCTATCATATCACAATCGTCTCACGTTGCCCCGAAAGATGTCAGGTTAGATGGCTAAAGAGTTATTGAGTTATGCAATCTCGTGAACGTCCCAAAATAGTGAGCATAAACTTTAATTTCCCACTTTGTATTCCCAAGTATTCCGAGCACAAACCTATTTTCTGTGTTACTTCCAGCAGTGATAACTGGAAATAATCGGATTGGGTTCACACATTAAATATAACCGAATTTTCCATTCTAGATCAGCAATGTCAATGTGAGTGAAAGTGATGCACAAACTTATTCCCTGACCATGAAATCCATGAAGTTTCCCCGATTATAAGTCAAAAGTAAGTCACCAGGGTCCAAATAAACTTTGTCAATTTCTTCAAGTAAGATCTTCGTTCTGATTTAAATCCAAACTAGTTTTTACTGCTTTTTTAAAATCCCTAAATGAACCAACCAAATCTAGTTCCAACCCTAAGTACCTATACGTAGAATTCTACAGGTATCAGTTATGCTCTAAAGAATCTATAATCCACCCCTCAGCGTGTTTAAGAATTAATAAAAATCTTTAAAAAGTTTTGATTACCTTTCACTATGAATGTTCTTCCCCTATAAGAAAACGTGGTGAAATCGATGAGAGCAACCTATAAGCAGACCCTCTGCTTGATGAGCCACCCCTAGATACACTTTTGTCGATAAACTATTTTCCTCCGAAACTTGCCACCCGATTGATGATCCTCTTGAGATGCCCCAATAAGTACTTGAGAAAGCAATGCAGAAAAATAGAGTACAAAACTGTTGGGAAAAGTGTCTCGACCTGAGAGCCCCAAGGAAAAGAAAGATGATGACTAGAGTAATCCGTCAGACGGACTGTCGATCTTGGATCTGAGCCCATGTAATTTATACAGCTTTTAGCTCCCACCTTCCGCTCTACCTGCCTCTACCACTACCAATCTCCATCATCACATTTCCCCCACTCGGTGCTCTGGCACTGTCGCAGGATAAAAAAATGGGGAAAAATCACAGAGGGAAAGTTGGGAGTCGATCTCGACTCATGCATATATACAGATATATCAACTCTCTGAGGTACGACGATACAATATCTTTTCAGAGGAGAGGGAAACTCATCACATCTCATCTCAACTCGGCATACTCAATGATAACAGACATTATCGGGGAGAAACAGACCCAGGCCAGGTCCACGGGAAGAAGAGGACAAGTGCCACCCAAAGAACATCACAATCGGATTCGATTCGACAAGCAAAAAAAGCAAGTCCGACAAACATGAACAAACAGAGAGAAAGTCTTATCACTTCTTTTCTATGAGCTTGCTTTCGCTCCCTCCATCTTTGTCAGGTAATATGTATTTATATGAAAAATGAATAAGCAGATGCCAAATATTATGATCTACATAAATACTTGAGATGATTTTAGAGTACGACCATGATACCATAAGTTCCCCATTATTACTGTGAGTGAGCAAGAGCAACAAATAGATCACATCCAAAAAAATGGAAGATGCTCTTGTTTACCTCTGGCTGAGCTGAGGTAAGTATGTAGAAAAATAGGATTTTCCTTACATAAGCCTCTGCATAAAAATACCACTTTGCATCCCTCTTCAATATTTATCCCCCTCACTGGGCTTCGCTCAGGAAAATCTTCTCCGAACCTTATAATGTTTTACCTAACAGGTATCAGGACGAAATAAGGAAGGTTTATGTTCAATGCACCTACATTATAAATGCTATACATAATAATTTTTTCAATGGTTTCCCCAAGATAGAAATCGACTGATTAATGAAGAGTTTTTGGGATACATGAGTCGTGTAATGAGATGCCTTTACATTTCGAGTAAGCGTATGTGATAAAGGATTTCTAACCATAAGATAACTATGAGATTGTGATATAATTGTCCATCTACACAGTAGACCTAGATTAATTAAGATTTTGTCCAATATGAGAAAAATACAGTTTTTGTCGGAGAAAACTTAATACGGGGGATTCATTCCACACATTCCTGACTTGATGACGAAGATTCAAGGAAGTGGATATGGAAGGAGACTGTGGGCCAGTGTAGAAAAAATAACATTCCTCATGCCTGGGAAAAAGAAAAGCTACAATAGTGGAATGATCTAGGGATAAGAAGTCGTAAGGCTACAAATATTAATCAAAAACTTTTTCCAAAAGAATTGTAGAATTTCATTAAATTAATTTCTGCCCCGACAGTCAAGATCCTATAGGATTTTCCATGTCCATGTAACAGATTATGAAAGCCGAATGCGTGAACAAAAATGTGATAGCTCACCTAAGCTAATAATTATTAGCCGTGTAATTCAAACATTTTCTCACTGGACGGGACATACATATTGTCCATTCCTTTTCATCATCCCGTATTCCAAAGGAAAACATTCCTTGTCATCATTAACTTTTACAAAAGCTCCGAGCGGAATATTAGTAAAGCTTCCAAGCGTGAACTAATCAACATCAAGCGCGAGCGAGAAGTTTTGCAAAGAGAGGAAAATTAATTTTGTCCAAAAGTATATTATCGTACCTGTGAAGCCGTTCCAGCTCCAGCAGAATGATTACGACTCCCCTTCCCCTTCATATTGTTCGAAAGTTCCCAGTCGGGGCGGCAAGTAGCGGCGTTTGACGAGTGAGAGTGGGGAGGATTAAGGGGTTGTACTCCCACAGAGGTGGTAGTAGGGGTTGGTTCAGAATCTCCCTCAGTCCTCCTCTCTACTTCCTCCTTAATAGTTTTTGCTAGCGGTGATCTTGAAACCTTAGAAAGTTCGTAACCACCACCACCATTCCACCATCCAGAAGCCCCACAGCCTTTCCCCTTAAAACATTTTTGGTGTTGACTTACACCCGAGTAAAAATTCTTTACAAGACCTTCTTCAACACTTTCTTCTTTCTCGTTTTTCCCTTCCTCTAGCTGTGTTCCATCTTTTCGATCATCATCTCGATTAGCTGATGTAGCAGCGTAAGTACGCTTGACTTTTTCTGAAGAGTTTTTTCTCTTCTTGCTTTTCGTCTCCCTAGGTTCTCCTCCTTTCTTCACATTACTTCTTTTGCTCTCTGAGGAAGGCAACTTATTCGAGTATGTTTGTACAACAGGCAGGTCTGAAATATTCACAAAGTCTGGGGTTGTCACCAACAATGACTTGTAATAGCATTCCAACTTTGAAGAAAGAAACAAGTCGCTTCTTAAAGGTTCCTGAAGCAATGACGGATTGATGAAATAAGGATCAAATGACGGCAATTGATTTTGAGTTTCAAATCCCAAGCAAATCCTGCTATACCAATCCTTCCAGGATATTATCGAAATGGGATGCTTATTTCCAGTCCCAAACTGTTGCTCCAGGTACGATTCTATGCCAGCTTTGGGCTCTGTTAAAACACAAATCAAGAGTTTTATTAGTTATTGAAGTTAAATAGATATCAACTTCAACACATTATTTCCACACACAAAATATCTACGCCAAAACATTCGCGCCAAATCATAATAAGGTAGTAACGTAGTAAGTACTTATATGTACATGCTTCCTACTTCAAAATGCTACATCCATCTTACTTTTACACATCAAATTATTTCAATACTTTAATTATGCCACAATAATAACTACCATTGACAAAATTATTAAAATGAGGTAGTCAAAGTTTTCCACATGCATTATGCACTTGCTTCAGTTTTTAAAAGGGAGCATGGATGCCACGTTGAAATGCTCATGATTTAGAAGAATCATAAAATAGGAATAAACTGGACAATTAATGTCCTAATAAAATTTCAGACTTTTAAAAAATGTATCTACGATTTAGAGCGGTATAAACATTCCATGCAAGATGGAAACTTTCCTTGGGTTCTTGGGTATAGCACGTATAGTAGAGTCATCAGTCATCACGTATTTACGATACAACATTGTGGCAAATAATGGACGTTGCAATTATCGGATAATTTTCATGTGGGTATCATCCGTGTGCCATGGAAGTCCACAATACATATATATCTTCATTCACCCGCGTTCTCAGATCAGATTACGTTATTTACCTCCTACCTGGACCCCAACTCCATAAACATTCTTTCTTGGACACTTGAGTCTTCCACGGACTGACGTGGACAAAATGGGTACGCTAAGCTGAAAGCTGTACTCGAAAATCCTGTAATCAGATTCCACTTCGCTACTTCCTGTATTACATTACACACATACATATTCAATAACACTCTTCTTCCTTCTTCGTCCAGTTTTTCATACATTCATACTTCTCACAATACAACACCATCCTTTCTTATTCAATCTCATCTTGAATCAAGAGTCCCGATCCCTCTCCCTCTTTAATGCCCTTCTCCACCGAATCGCCACGGCTCACTTTCTTCACGAAGCGAAAAGAAAACAATTCAGATCCTCTCAATTTTTCATTTCGCCAAATCTCAACACAACCTCATCGTCCACACTTCAAAAACTTCGAAAGCACTTGTTCAGCAAACATTATTATTATTGTTTTTTTCCTATTTGAAGGGATCATAAAAAAAGACAAATTCATGGACAAAAACAATCACTTGTACATTCTCTATCACGAAGTAGAGTTTAGAGTAGTTTTTTTTCCTCGGCACACGTGCATTCTTAAGAAAACTCTGTTCATGTTCTTATTTACGATTCCCCATGTCTTAAAAAAGAATTCGGACCACTCGAATTCGGAAGGGTTTTCTCTGAAACTGGAAAATGGAAAAAGGGCCAAATGTGCCAGCACATAAATAAGTATTCCTTATTAGCCTCCGTGTACAAGAGGAGATAAAAGTGCAACTTGTAATAATCTATTCAGCCGGAGTGGCGGAATATGTACATTTACACAATAAAATCCTACCTACGTTTTTCAATTCCATCCCCTTTCGGATATGTAAGCTTTTTCAACTCCCTAACAAACAACCAACCCTTCGCCTGAATGCTGGAACGAAATTTCCAATTATTATTGGCAAATATATATCACCTTCCACATTGCATCCCACCGAAACGGAGTACATTGAATGAGTTCTGTAGTTATTTCCCAACATGTAAAATCATATTATTATCATTACTATTACATTCAAAATTCATTCAATCCACTTCAATTGTTTGGTCCAGAAGAGATAGGAAGGGAAAGAAGTTCATTCCACCCCTACGATACCCTACCCGATCTGTAGAATTTTTCCAACAACCCCCACTCGCTTCATTATCAAGTAGAGAAAGGAAAGTTTTTATATTCCATTAGTTTTAATGGTCAAAACCTAGTAAAAACTTGGTTTGCTGTTGGATCCACATAGATGCTTGTTTAGACAGACAGGTAACGAACAGACTCCACTGGAGTGATATACATCTCCCTCTTTTTTTTACCTAACAATCACCCTCAGTCAGTCTCACTCAACCAGGAAACGGGAAGCGGCACCAGGTACAGCAGCCGTCAGCTCAATACCGGAAAAAATTCGACGAGAACCAGGACCAGTGCAAAATGCAAAGCATGCAAGCGAGCAGAGAAGGGAACACTTGATCAACCACGTAGCTTTGTATTTGACGGGTAGGAGTAACAGTAGTAGGAACTCTTGTGAGATGTAAAAATAACCATTTTTAGTGGAGAACAAGGGTACGCAGCATGGAAAAACAGCGAAACGTGCACAATGCTTCCATACTGTGAACAATTGCACCCCCCTCAGGAATAAGTCAATGGACTCATGTAAGTAGGTATTGCATGCATTATATACATGAACAACAAGCTCAATCAAATATACCGACATTTTAACTACAAAGCTAAAATAAAAACCGGAAGCAAAAAAGAGTATCCATAAAAATAAGTAACGTACTGAACATATGCACTTCTGCCCTTCGAAACTTTTAGCATTGCGAAAATATAAATATTTCTATAATTTCTCATGTCTTTTCCCACGCCTAAAAGATGTGCAGTCGAAATTCTAAGCAACATAGAAAAGATGCGCTACAATATATATGTATTGATGAAGTTGAACCCCACATCTTACGGAAAACTGATCCATTTTCTTCCTACATTCATCCTACCACTGGTAAAATGATTATACCAGGTGGTGACAACAATTATCCATCAAAAGAAAAGGGGGATGAATAATACACTGTCATCTTTCTTGTCCACCTTTCGTGAGTCACCCCTACGGTTACTGCAGTCGGAAAAAAATATTATTACGCTGGACAAGATATCCCTCCTGCATCATCCACAATCTACATCCATCTCAGATAGAATTTTCCACTCAAACCGAGAGTCTACAGAATAAATCCCTGAATAATTGAATTTCCTCTTCCGTTTCCTTATTTTCACCATACATGGAATATACACACCCGAAGATGTGGATTTTTTCTTATAGGATTGACTGGAGGTTTAAGCTCCACACTGAAGATTGATATATGAGAAACAAGCGCAACAATTTCGATTTCAAGCAAGCTTGAAACCTCTTGATGTCCTCAGAATACCCCTCATCATCATCTCGATAGTTCCGGCGTTTTCTTACATTGCTAGAAAGGAAAATTTAAGCATGTGCCTTCTCATTTTACTTTCTTTCTTCTCTCCTAACTAATCAAATCGACCTTTTATGTATATTATATAAAAAAACATAGTCCACACAAAATTGCTACGTTTTGATTTTATATCTCGGATTGTCGCCAGAACCCACATGCCTTATTACACAGTACGTACAAGTGCACGAAAAGTACAAAGATGCACACAAAAATTCTGAATTACATCATGGTTCCTTACGTGTCTGACAAGACCTGCCGATCTATAGGAAGCCATAAGTCTCCCGCGACGACTAAATCTCAACATTGACTCCATTTTGAAGTCATGAGAATCAGTCTGCATTGAACCTCAATTAAGTATGCATGTACCCCACCATCAAACACAAACCAAACGTCAATTTGAAAAAAAAGATATTGTAATGGAGAAATTCAAAATGTCTGTGTTTTTTTCTCCCAGTTCCATCAAGACTTTGTGACAGTCACAGATGTTTGTCAATGTCACATATCTTCATTTTCTTCAATATCAATATTCAAAATCGAAGGGGGAGGTGCGCTTTTGTAATCTTGTACCATGTACCCTACTAATAGTACACTTGGTGGGCGAGAATAAATAGAAGAAATAATGTAAGAACCAGACAAGAAATTCCCCTTCCGAGTTAGAAATGAATGACGAGAAAATGTTTAAATTATGCATATCATTGAAAAAAGATTGAAAAGAATGCTACTTGATGCTCTTTTACTTAATTTTGAGCACAAAGGCAGAGGAAAAGTGAAATGATGCGGCATCAGCAACATCCCTCCAGACTGAAGCCACCCTTTGACTTGAAAGAAGCATTGAGTGGCATTATTGTACCATTAAATAATAAAGAAAGAAAACACCTTCTTATTTTTTCCCTCTCCAACTCATTGAATCTCGAGTACACGTTTTCGCAAAGTTGATTGTGAACTTTCTATAACTTTCCTCTGCTTTTCTGTGCCTCTCTGATCTTGGGCTGTGCATTACCACATCAGAAATTATACTTATTTTATGAATAATAAAAAGCTGAAAATAAATTTATGTTCGCCGATGAAAATAGAGAAGCCGTTCATTGTCAGCTACGTATTAACATTTGTATTTTTTTCGCTGAAAAAAGCTTCCGCCCTCTCCTTCTGTAGCTGTTTTCAGTTTCATATTTTACAAAAACTTCTTAAATCCATGCTTCTTCAGTCCATGCTGTGAAAATAGGAAAAATCCTCGGATTGATTCAATTCAAGACGATGATGCAAACACAAACTGATCATTACAAGTCAAATCGACTAAAGTTACAATTCGAACCAGAGCCAATTATCCTCAGAATCTACTACAAAAACGTAAGAAAAAATAGTTTTTACCTAAGTATTCGAATGAAACTTTCAAATAGGCTGATTCAAACTTTGAAGAAAGTACAACAATAGAAAATGACTCCTTCATTCGACGCACTGGGGCATACTGATACGATTTGAAAAAAGAAAATTTGCCGAAAGCATTGGACTAATTGGAGTCAAAAGGCCCACCCACGTAAATGGAAACTACTTAAAAGTTCATCGGGCAAGCCATTAAAAAGGTAGTCTTTACTATTACCAACCCTGGCCAATTACCGAAATTCAAAACGTTGAAACTTTCTTCCAAAGATATGTCCCAAAACTTGGCAGATTCAATTACAATAAGTAGCTTGCTTGGGGAAGAGAGATAGGGCCAATAACAAAACGATAACTGACATTTCGTGTAATGGGATATTACACAAGGTAAGTTTAGTAAACAGGCACATCAATCTCAAAATTTTGGAAGCCGAAAACTTCAAGAAAATAACATTTTGACATCCCACTCGTAGTGACAATTTAAATGGTGACATTTGAAGTTAGATAGATTCGTAAAAAAGGACCAAGCCAATTACTATTTTCGAAGGGAAATCTTAGAACTAAATAACAAGATGAATATGCGTATCGTTTCTGCTTGCAACAACAGTGCTTACATGGAGTAAAATCCTAATATACCAAACAAGATCACTTTTTCTTCTCTTCCTCCGAGTCTCTCTCTCCGAGTTAAGCATCCTGAACAACTTATACTAGAAGCTTAAGAAGTGACAACATTCACTGTTGAAATGTTAGCACGTGTACGCTTCCAGAAGTTTATCAAATGAAAGGGCTCGGAACCAAGTAATAGATACGTACACGACACAAGTGCGCAATAAAATTTTATTTACTCGCTAATGTGGACAAATACAACAAGGTATTTTATGATCTTTTTGCGTTCATTTGATGTCAAT
>JAHZNH010002115.1:0-12553 GCA_027744355.1 Tyrannoseira gladiata | reverse complement strand
TACCGCGTGAAACATCATCATGGAACCGTGGAGCATGCACGAGAGATAAAGTACATAAACTTATTCTTGAGGAGGAAAATCGCTTCGCTCACTCACTCAGACAGACTTCATGCTCCCCCTTGCATTTCCGCCAGATGATGATGAAAATGGCTGAGGCAAATATGAAACACGTTCGAGCGCTTTGGAACGCTCCACTGGACTAACTCGATTATTTCTTCGTGGCTAACCGCTGAAAGGATACTTACTTAGATAGGCAAACTCCGTGAAGGATTTCCATTCACCATCGAAGGCTCCTTCACTCACATCACATCCAAATCTAATTAACAACGGGCTCCGCTTGTGCCTAACTTGTTTTTCAAAACAATAAGTGACTCTCCCTCTCTCTCAGTGGAAGTCCGGAAGTTACTTCATTTTCTCCAAAGTGCTGCCATTCACCAGCCATGTCGTCACGCAAATTGGGACTTCAATGGGACCACACTACAGCCCATATCATGTCTTTGAGAGTGGCGGAGCTGTTTTTTTCCGCTGGTGATCCCGTTAGAAAAGCCATCGCTTTTTATATCACTCCATCCGACACTCTTTTTCTTTCTATTCTCGCGGTAGAAAGTAAACAAAAAAAATCGACCAGCGAAATGGAATCCACCACGGAAAATGCTTTGTTGTTGTGGTCGTGGTGGTGGGTGGTTCAGTTTCCCCCTACCAAAACACTACTCGCTCAATGAAGTGACATTCAATGGTAAACATGATGGGCTCGTAAGTAAATACGGAGTGCAGGCCATTTCATTGAGATTTTTTTGGTGCTTTTGCGTCATTGCCCTGAAATATAGGATGGAAAGAAAGTCCCCACCGTCATCAGCGGGAAAGGGCCATCATCATTAGCGCTGCACACTTCATTCAAAAAATTTCGACATGAAAGGGACTCGGGAATGGGAGCTCTAGGCTCCTATTACATTAGCCCTTGAGCCCACATATTATACTTATCCCTTTCCCTGGTTTTGTTATGCACCGACCGACATGGGATTAAAGCTATAGTTGCTTGGCTTGGTTTACTTTGCTATGGTATTGTTGCTGGCAATCCATCAATACGACCATGCCGCACGCGAGAATGTGCTTAATTCAATAAAAAATCAATTTGTTATCCTTACAGCTTCTTCGTATCGCTCGCGATCCCCTCCGGAATTCTGGAAAGATTCTGGCTGGTGCACACCACCGTGGGGAAGGGCAGTGGGGAGATGTGCTCCATCTTCTTATCCCCACTCTCGCAGGTACATCGCCTCGGACAATGGCCGCTGATTCCCGCGGCCGCAGCTCTGATCACCCTTGCGAAAATGCTGAGGTCATTTGTATTCACTTGCGCACTCGCTCCACCACTACCTCCACCACCATCATCAATGGAGGAGCCACCAGCTAATGATGTCACGAGCACGAGGAACAGGGACGAAATCAAAATGAGAGTCCTCACTCCCCCCAAATGGCGGCGGGACTCGCACTTTCTCCGTAATAACTCCATCATATTCCAGGAGAGAAAAAATATTTCAGTTCTATTTCTCTTGTCAGTTTCTTCACTTCAAAATATATTTGTGGGAGACTTATTTCTCCTCATTTCTGTGTGACGGAGACCATCTTCGTCGGAAGCATCAACCTCATTCAGGCTGGCTACTAGGGAGAGTTCACCGAAAGTCGTCGTAGTTCTATTCACATTTTCCAATTTCTTCACTTGTCCTAGAGGAAACGTTAAATTGAGTCTGGTTTTAGTTCTTCCAGAAAATGTGCGGTGGGTCAGGTGCTGTCCACGATGCATTTTCTTCTCTAGATTCTCTCTTTTTTTTCCTCGATCACGCACGATTCACTCCACTCACTACGCTCCAGGGTAACATTACAGGAAATATAAGTGGGGGAACTTGGTAAAGTTTGATGATCTCCGTACGTTCCAGTAAGAAGACCACTGCCGATAGTGCCGAGTTGGATGTGACCGTGGTAGTGGTGGTGGTGAAAAGTCGGAGATGAACTCAATGAGATTTTTTCTCTGCTCCGGACCGTACCACAAGGGAATACTAATTTTTTAGGGGATTTACCTTTTCAAGCTGAAGGCGAAGCAGAAAAAAATGTGTTTCGCTGGACCACGCAGATCACTACTGAAGAGACAGCTTGGCTTTTACATTGCGGTAGTCAGTATATTTATATATTGCTGGCTGCAAGTGAATAAAGTTCATCCCAAACGCAACAAGCCAAAGTTGTACCTGTGGAGTAGAAAGAAAAAAAACAATTATGAAATATTCTGCGTGGAAAATCTTCATTTTATTGTAGGCTTGTCCATACTCGACAATTTCTTCAGGTCATTTCCCTCCCGAAGGATCAATATTCCATACAAATAAGAAACTACAAGCAGATTTCTGATTGGAATGAAAGGAGAAAAAGCAAACTTCCTCTTGAAATATATATACTTTTCTTCATCGGATCAATACATACCAAACCCAAAGTTTTTGCGAATCATTTATGGAGGGGAAGTCATTGCGAAATACCCATTTTTATTACAGGTATTAGTGCACAATTTCGTGAAGCCACAACAACAACTGCACCCGCTCCACCGCCACCACTCAAGTGCAAGTGGCACTCACTCCCTCACCGCATGAAACGGAACGGCGAGCAACTTTGTCCATTTTCACCAGCCCAAAAACAAACTATTGGAATTTTGTGTGAATGGGCCAGACCAGAGTGTGTGTGTCCATGTGCCGATGTACCGCTCCAGTTCGCATCATTTCATTTGATTTGCCTCCGGAAAATGGATTAGGGCTGGGAGGAATTACGGAAGGATGGAGGAAAGTGAAAGCTATTATTGTAATGAGCACTTCGATAGAACTTGTAATTTTGAGCACCTTCGGAACTCCATTTCCCACATATTTTTCCCATGCAAAAAAAATGAAAAGGAAGTAAAGGAGTGGAGTGAGTTGAGTTCGGAATAGGCAATTTCGCTGCATGTAATATCCATTAGGGGAAATGATGCCATTATATAATAGATTTTTGTGGGAAGGCAATTTCCGTTTTTCACACTGGCCGTGTCGAGCATTATACGGGGATCTAATAAAAATGAGATTTTCAAGCATACCCCTGCCACTAGTACCCCCGTCACTTTCACTCGCGGAATTTGCATGATGATGACGAGCAGCATAACCTCATGGATAAAAAAGTAGCTCTTAAGTTGGAATACAGTAGATACAATAAGCACAATGCTGGGGAATAAATGAGAAATCCATTGTCCTTTTTAGCTGTAATGTGCAGTAACGCGTGAAAATCGCTCACAAAAAGAGGGACAATAATACCTGGCGGGACGACCAAACTAATAAAAAAGGAAAAGTCTGCGTTGGTGTATCAAACGCGCTATCGTTGCACACGCTTAGGGATAGGAGCAAATAGTTATGGTTGGGTTGACAGCTTTATGCAATCCTTTTGTGCTTGGTTGTTTGTTGTGACTGATCAGCATGAGAGGGAAAAAAGTCAATAAAATGGAAAGTATTCACAATTCGACGGTGGTTTGGTTTTGTTTGGCCAGGCCTGGCCAGGCCAGGTCATGGTTTTTGCATTTTATGGGAGCGTGCTGGCTCGGACTCCACGTTGGATTTGTGCACGTAAACAAGGGAGCTTTTAAATGTTTAATGGTTTGGTTGAAGGGAAACATGGAATGACATGTTCGTTAGCCTATATTTCACTTGTAGGGAATGGGAATCGAAGCGAAGCTCACGGGAGAGCCGAGGCCCACAGCCTGGAAAGTGGGGAAGGATGCTAACAAGTAGGTACCTTGAATCGGAGCCGGACTGACTGACCAACCAACCGACTAAGAAAAGAAAGTGAAAGTGGAGTGCCTCATCGTTCCCCAAAGTAAGCCAGAAGGGGTGAGTCTACTGGAGCAAAAAAGTGTGGAGCTGCTTGGCTGTCCAAATCCAAATGAATTTTCAATGAGTGTTTACGACCCACTCTCCAAAAGAGAGTAATTAAGTATGTCAAGCTTGACACACCACAAGGGCAAGACCCTATCATATATAGTATCTCGAAAGACATATTTAATTAATTATTCGAATGGGGAACCTTATTGGCGAGGGCGGAAAATTGCAGTGCTGTGCAGGCCATTAGAGAATCAGCTAAGTATTTATATGGATTTATTAGAAGGGCACCGATACCGATAAATAAATAGAAAATGAGTCGGACTTGGGCTTGGAACGGATTACGTTCCTCCAGAGACTTTTACCTACGCACTATCCTATTTTCACGGCTTTGCGCACATGCCAGCTTAATTTTGCAGGTTTGACCATGCCAAGTGGCAACGTGAAAAGAATTAGCTTGGTTATGGATTATTCCTCTTAAGAGCTTCGGTGTTTGACCGTTCAACCATCTCTAAGACCACTTTTCCTCAATAAAATTTGCAATAAACTTCCCTCAACTGAAAAGAAAAACTGCAAATCAATCTGAAGCCAACGATAAATTGAACTGTCCAATTACTTTGATCGTATTACTTTCAGTTTTATTTTTAATCCAGTAATGAGCCTAATTTTGAGAGGCAATATATTACAGCCATCAAGTTCTGAATCTGGTCACGATGCCCCAATAAAAATGCGAGTGGAGTGTTACTGTTGTTGTGCTAAAAATATCGCCGATAATGTTTGTCTTGCATGCCAATTGCGAATGTTCCTAACAACGACGACTAGACTACGAGGCTCGTTCTCTCTGGTGTCTAGACTCGCGACACGATATTTCAGTCGTCCACGACAAGTTACATTACTTTTTTTACAACCCTGCAATACTATGATATAATCCCTGCGTATTAGGATTAGATTCCCGATAACATCTCCAATGCTTCGAGGAATTCATTTGTCCGTATATTTGGCTCAGCGATTTCAATTTTCAGTTGCAATTTCTATCCAATCAAAGCGCTCATAAATGAAATGAATAAGTTCATTTCCAAATCTTCCACTTTTCCCTCATCCTTGTCCTCATTCAGATTAATAAGAGCGGGATGCATAATTCAATGTCCTCAGGACCAGATTAAACGCACTTCATTCCTTACTAAATCTAATCTCTTATTATTATCCCCCATTTTATTAACACATCCCAATTCCCCCCAAAAAATTAATGAGGGGTCTCCACCACCACCAGAGCGTAAAAACGCCAAGGCAAGCTGGGCCAAGCGAACCCACAAATAATCTAGGCACAAACTTCCACTTCTAGAGAGCAATCACAATCGTTTTTGTTAAGCCATGCCAAAATCTTGGGAAGAGCCATAGCCAAAAGTCATATTCATATTTCATTTCATTTCCATTCTTTCCTCTTCAGCCCCCACACACGCGAAAACCAATCTTTCCGGAGGAATTTCCTCCTCCGACGCTGCCCAAGAATTATCCTTAAAAGCCTTCCCCGCACATTCACACCCACACTCCAGAAAAGTACTCATTCCCTCTCCGTAAAATATGGGAAATGAAATCTTTCCGACCTCTCATCTCCTCCGGAAAAATATCATCTTCATAAAGAGCCCCCTCCTCCCTCCTGGAGGACACCTTTACACTTTTCTATTTTCCCCCCGAGACGCGACTTTCTCTAAATGTGCACTTTTTTACATGATTTATCTTTCAGGTATTCTTCTTTTTTTTGAAAGCCTTCCATTTTCCGGTGGCCCGCTTGGCGCTTCGCGGAAATTTCCTAGATATATATTCGCTTCCAAGTTTGCTCGGTCGGTGAAGTGAGGTCCTTTATGGCTCCCCTTCCTTCCTCTTTTCTAACTAATAAGGCTTTCCCCAAGCAGGGAAAAATGAATTGCCTTGGTGACTCGGAATAGCTCGCAGCGAAAAATGGACGATAATGCGATCCCATAGAGAAGAGAATGTATCTACGTATGCATTCATTCATTCATTCATTCATCCAGCTCAGGATATGGGATGCAACCTGTACATCCTGCTGGGATTCCAAGAAACGACCACTATAAGGGCTAACTACATACTTACTCCCTCCCCGTCATTATCATCATATCATGTAGGGTACGCAGCCAGAAACGGTGGTCTTAACTTGCCACAAAAATGTGCCCTGGTGGCATGTTACAGGAGCAGCCAGCCATCCTAATAGAATTTAGGTTGACTGAGGTCTTCTCTTCGGCGAAAATTCTTTTTAAAAGAAACAACAAGTGAATCAGAACAAAGCCATTTCATTTTTCACGGGAGACATCCAGAGCAGAGGGTTAAATGGACTATAATGTAATTATACTTTGCTTGCGTAATAATAATAATTCTCTTCCAAGGAAGAAAAAAATTACAATTTTTCGGGGTCTTATCTTCCCCCGAAAGGAATTTATTCTGAGCTTGTGGCGTACCATTTAACAGAGAAAAGGTTGGCTTTCGCATTAGTTCATTCTCCCTCCCTAATTCTAATCCCGCAAACTGTTTATTACAATATTTTGAAATGGAAATGGGCTCGCGGATAAAAAAAATATCTCGAGGAAAGGGGAAAAGTTGAGGCACTACCTTCTCCATTTTTTGAGTTCTTGGCTGGAGTCTCCGTCCGCCAGGCCTGGCTCAAGTCTCAGGAATGTGACAGAGAAATCAAGAGCCGTAAAACTTAATTCAAGTTACGTTCGAGTTAAGTGGCCGGAAAATAAAAGTCACGGAGCATCCCAACCATTCCCCCTATCTTAGCCAGGACTTAAGATTACCAAAGTAGTTTCTGGCTTTCTTTTTTGGCTTTGGCACGGGTAAAAGTTGCAGCAGATACATAGATGCATCAAGCATTCTTGACTCTCAAGTCGGGGGAGAAGTACTACTTTCCTCCGTGAGTTTTTGCACAGGAACAAACAACAAACTTCCCGTGACACAACCAAGCCAGCCCCGATTCTTCCAGCTTTTTACAGAGTACTTTTCCTTGAAAATCCAGGAATTATTTGCATGGGAGAAATATGGACGCCCCTTTGCTTTCATTTTTACTTTCTCCCGGTTTTTCACTTGAACTCTTGAGGCTTGAGCCAAACTTAACGAAACCACGACACGCGATCGGAGGGAAAAAATCAATGCACGTACTATATTTTCCGCGAGAGTGAATACATTCGCGTCGTGTCTTTACTTACGTCATATGGAATGCATGTAAGTACAATATTTACTTCTTTGTAGCTGGAGTTTCTTAGTTCTAGACGTGGTGCTCGCAAAACGCGTTTTTCTGTCCCTTCCAGCACAATAAATTTTTATTCATGTCAGTGAACCAGCAATAACTGCGTATTTAGTACAGAACATTTTTACACTCCTCGTTACGCCTTTAGGGAACGACCAACTTCCTTTTCACCACTCCGCGTCCCACACCATCACTTTCGCATTCCGCCGTAACGAAATCGCGTGTCACCATAAAACGGGGGCGATAAATATCGTGATTAGGTCTTATAATTTTAATGAGTGGTTGTTAAACTGTAAGTCTGAATGAGCGCAATATATATTTCTTGGACAAGGTTACCATGTCCTCTTCGCTTATATGGGACTGCTTCGTATTACTTATTTGGGCTTTTTTTGGCTGTGCCTGGGAGGGAACACGCAACAAACTATGGCTTGGATCGGACAACCTACATAACTCCAACC
This sequence comes from Tyrannoseira gladiata, assembly GCA_027744355.1. Classification (NCBI taxonomy): domain Eukaryota; kingdom Metazoa; phylum Arthropoda; class Collembola; order Entomobryomorpha; family Entomobryidae; genus Tyrannoseira; species Tyrannoseira gladiata. Next base: position 4,955 of record JAHZNH010002115.1, on the reverse strand, counting down.
TTGCTTGTCTAGGTCAGCAGATAAGCTAATCAAACTTGACTGATTTTTTCGGGGGAATATGGAATGACGTAAAAAATGTAATTCGTTTTGGGATACGGCGACTTACCAACATTCTCGCAAAAAGTCAGGGACGCTTTGCAAAAAAAAAGTGAAATGAAATGAGTAGGCGGCACTCGCACTCACTGGAAGCCGACGGTGGGGAGGAGGTGCAGCCATGAAGAAAGATGCATTAGCTGCAGTGTGTACACTCAACTCATTCCATGTCGTTCCCTCCTAATCCTTGTCGACAAATCTCATTCTCTCCAATTTCTTTCTTTGCACAGAGAATGACAACAAGAAAACGAGTTCAAAGTCTGCGATGACGTCGATGACATGGATAACATGACAATGCCAACTCCCGTTCCATGCTGGAGTCGGAGCCAGAAGATGATGATGATGATGATGAGAGTGCAATGCAATGCGATGATGAGACAATGGTTGAAGTCAACCAAAAATGCCTTAAGGATATAAGATCCTCTAAGATTTCGCTCTGTCTTTTCAGAATCCAATCCTCTTTTTTGGGGGAACGGATAAGCGCCATCATTGCATTGTATAGTCTCCTTACTCCCAGTCATGGGAGTGTTGCCGACACTCGAAAGGGGAAAAAAAGATGATGATAGGTCATTTCCTCCCTCTCTATCTTTGGGAATGATGACTCTGTCAACTGAAACTTGAGTGCAAACTTTGAGAAGCCCCCTCATAAAATGGGAATGCGTTAGTGTTAGTGCTCCAACAATTGCAGAAAGTCGGCGGGAGAGAGGAAGCAAGAAAGGGAAATGGAAACATTAAATGAGCATCCATCCTCCTCGTCCATTCGAGGCTTGGTTGGGTCTGCACTCAAAACCCACTCAGTCAGCCCAGAGCCCAGAACCTTTAAGGAATAATTCGAGTTAGATGGATCCAACACTCGCTTGGGTTGGTTTGGCTCCATTCATTCTGACGGAGTCGGGGCAATGGCATTATCATCACCATTTCCGTAAAGAAACCATATCATCTATGATCATAAATGGAAGAGAGATGATGATGGCGGTGTGGCGATGTGTTTAAGAAGAAGTGCGGAGATTTGGACGGGGACAATCTAGATAATGCCTTGAATCATTCCTATCGGAGAAAATGAGGGAGGATTCTCGAAGAATTTGAGTGTGTTTGTGGCAAACAACTTTGCATTCCATTCCATGCCATGGTGGCGACCTTTTTCCCCGCAGATGATAATGTGTTTATTGCTCAGGGCCCGACCTGACTTAAGCCCTTGCACTGGAGTAGCATCACACTGAAGTGATCCTCGGATAATCCAATTCAAGTTGAATGTGGCATGGCCCAAGAAAATGGAAGGTGGTAGTGGAAGAGAGGAGACAATTTTGGCTGGAGATGTCATCATGTCACACCCTCCTGCCAATTATTTTCTAATGGAGCAGCCATTGAAAGAAATGATGATGGTGCGCCCTCTTAGCCGCCATGGAAAATTGTGAGTGGGGTCCACTCCCAAAAATAACTCCATTTTCTCGTCGTTCCTTTTGATCGTCCTCACATTCTTGTACGGGTTCCACCAAATCGACAAGAACATTCAGAATTAAGTCGAATGGGTGAAGAATTTTATGGTTGAAATAGGCGCATTTAAAATGCCTCTCGAGAGCAATCACAACGGTTACGGTTAAACTCAAGCTGGGAATCGTAAAGTTTTTGGCATGGAAAATGAGTTCAAGTGGAACAAAAACAACCACCAACAAAATCTTTAAGAAAATCTTGAAAATAAGCTAAAAGGCTATTAGAGGTCACAATGAAGGAGCATCTCCCAAATCTCCAAAGAGATCCAGATTCATATTCCGCTCATGATTTATTTTTCATAAACAAGAGCCTCCGCCATCATTAAACGCATTCCGCAGAATAAAATATGGGACCAAATGCCACCAAACCAAACACCAGACTGTTTCTCTGAGGATGAATCCTGGTTCTCATCATTTCTCATCCTGAAACAAGCCCGAGAGCCAGGAGTCGGGATCCCTTTCCAAGAGATAAAAAACGGGTGCAAAATTCTCATCAAAAAGTCATAAAATTATGACGACGAAGTTGAAGAATGAAAATGGCATGAAAAATGTGGAAGAATACCGCTTCCGTTCACGCGCTACTAGTCCCCAGCCTTTCTTTTTTTCGCACTCATATCACATCACATCCCATCACATCATCTTTTTTTTCTGCACGCCTTACTTCACTTTATGAACCAGAAGAAGAAAGCAAACGAGATAAAAAAGAGCTCGTACGTCATCCACCCATCCTCCTCCTCTATGATCTTCTGATTGAATGAATCTGCACCGAAAAAATGGAATTGGAATCAGTACTCTGCCTCCATCCATTAAAAGGAGCAGAAAACATCAGCCATCCTTACATACATCACCCGGAAATTTCATCCTGCTTGTTTGATGTTTCACTCTGGACTGAAGTTCCCCCTTTTCCCTCCGTATTTAGAGCATTTTAATTGGGTTCGAGCGCACTTGCAGATCAGAACACATTCAAAATGGCCAGGTTTGGCGTGTCATTCCCTTCAAGACGCAGGCACAGAATGACAACTTCAATTAAAATCAGGGAGACATTGGCACTATCTCTCCTTTTCCCCGAAACGTAATCAATTTCACGTAACTAGAGTAGCCCGTAAGTAACTAGGGTGTGGAAAGGTATTAGAGCGTGGCTCCAACCAAACTCCACTCCGTCATTATAAATTCCTCAATAAATAAGCGAGCCAAATCAGCCACCGCGAAAGAAATCCTTCCAAAGATTCCATCATTTTTTTACCCGTAGAGCGCCAAGGCAGAGTGGCGACTTTTCATTGGAAATGTTGTTATCGAAAGGAGTCATCACCCATGTCATCGATGAAGGAAGGCAGAGGAAAATGAGATGGGAATAAATACTACTAAATAAATACATGCATGTGTACCCATACCACCATCGTCCACAGTGCGGGGGACGTAAGCAAGCTCTTTGGTTTGGGTCTAGTATGACATGATTCATTTCCATTTTATTTATAATTTTTTTCTGACTTCTTGGCAGCTCACTTATCACATCTCCTTCAGCTTCCATTTCCACCACGAGGAATTTTTTTAGTGCTTTCACCCACATCACATCATCGTATTAGCATATCGATTTTCCCTGTTTTCCCAGATTTTTTACACATGAGTATGAGTACACTAACCCATTTTCTTTTTGAGTCATGCTCCATGATAAATATTTCCTTGGCTCCCAAGAGCAATGTAGGACTCCCAGTGAATATCATAGTTCTGGGGATTTAGAAATTCATCATGAAATTAGCATTGACTGCTGACATACGACTTCAGCGTTAAAATGTACTCAAGCATTTCACACATAATTACCTCCACGATGATAAATGCAGCCGCATTAGTAAGACAAATGCATCAGCTCTGGAGCTTTAATTACTGCCTCGCTAAACTCCATTCCTCCGTCCTTCTCATTCAAATCCTGGAAGGGAATCATAAAATCTCTTTATTTACAATGGAAATTTTTATTCTTTTCGGTCAGCCAGAGTGGCAGCAACAAGTCCCATCCCATCCATTCCAAAAGTTCCACGATTTAGTGCTTCTGCTGCTGCTTTGCAAATACGGACTTTGGTAATAATTCATTAGCCGAGGCCGGGTACATGTGCATAAAATTTGCAACCCGTTTTCCCCTCTATTAGCTCCTTCACACGGGAGGAGTGCTCCCAAACAAGATATTAACTCCTCCATATTTTTCTCGAAAAAGGGAGTTTTCTCGGGTGCACTAAAAATTGAGTTGAAGAGAGTCAAAGGATTTTTTCAAGAGATTTACTTTTTTTCGCCTCTTCACTCACCCGATACCATACCATACCACACGCTTCCACTTTTTTTCCCTCGAATGCCAAATCCATTTCAACTTCGCTTCGCAGCAGCAGCATCATCTCCACTTGTTTCGGGATTGAGCCAGCTAGTCAGCCAACAACTAGTACTACCACTACTTTGAAATTATTATTATTCGTAAAAACTTCTTCGTTTTTTCGCGAGCATGTTCCGTACACAAAACTTTTTTTTTACGATGCGGTTCCCCTCGTAAAAAAAATCTAGTTGGGGGTTTTTAATGCCCTGCTCAGCTTACAAAAAAGTGCACTTTCCACTCACCACACGTATATTTTATGCGTTGTATCGACCCACGACCTGCTGCTCCGGCATTTAGACATTTCTTCTCACGAAATAGATACCCTCCGTTGGAGTCACTAGTTCAATTTGAGAAATACAAAGTATTTGTACGTTCTTGCTTCAAATCCCCATCACTAACGCGTAAGTATTATGACTGAACTGTCCTCACCCGGACTTAAACCTCTCCATTTCGCCTCAATGATGACGACGATGATAGCCCTGGCTTAATGGACTTGACATGAGACACAACTCAGATTTGGAAAGATGGACCAGGTCAGAGATAAATACATAAAATGTACCTGATTTTTTTTTTTTTTGAAAAAGCAGGCCCTAACCATATTTACTTGTGGAAATCTGGAAGTAAGATGTAAGTACTCCCGGTAAAAATGCCACGACCTCTGAGCAATCCAAACCTGGAGCTACTGTTACAAATGTAAATTCCAGAATAACAATGTCGTCTTCATCCAGGAACTCAGAATTTATAGAAGCTGGAAAAACTGCAAAATATTCTCCGTTTGCACTCCTACGCTCTCCTTTCTGTCAGTGGGCTAACATATGGGGAATGTGCAAATGTCATACGTCTTTGTCCAGGGAGCAGTGAGCCGTGCAGCATTTTTCCTCCCATTTATGCACTCCCTCACTCCAATTCCATGGGGGAAAGTCACAAAAAATGGAACGACTTCACATTAAACATCTTGCCGTCCCACCTAGATGGTAACCATTCAATTGCCCCCCCTATAACGTCTTTTGCCCCCC
>JAHZNH010002114.1:0-11069 GCA_027744355.1 Tyrannoseira gladiata | reverse complement strand
ATGATGATGCTTTTGCACGAAGAAAAATCTTGGTACCACACAATGAAGACATCACAGACAAGTTCAATACTATTTTTTAGTGAATCACCTCAGGCAGTAGACTTATTCATGGTACAAAAATTACGCGTAATTTTGATAGGTATTCAGAGGAGGCTGTTGATATTGATTTCAACGCAAGCTAAAATTGCAACGTAAATACTTGCATGTTTTACTTTCAAACAAAAAAAATAATGTTTTCGTATCTCACGAACATTAAATCGCGTATGGTTTCATCTGAAGTGAAGTAGAATCTCTGTAGGCATTGCATACCAATAAATGAATACCTGCCGAGCTTGAAGTAATACAATAATTTCGGAATGGACTGATTGAAGATTCTTAAATACTTCGCATTATTACTCATGAAGTTGTAACTCTGCAACGTGCAGCTATTGCAATTGCATGTAACGATTAAGTCTACTTTTTTGGGGGTGCTTCAGTAATAATTTTGTGCATTTTTAAAGCTTAGCTTGGAGAATAATATCCTTCCACAGTTAACCGTTACAAGTAATCAAAGCATGCACTAGTTTATTGTTGGAGACTGATGTGTGACGGCGATGATAGATACGCAATCAGATTATGTCGTGATCTAATGTAGTCTAGTCATAAAAAAGATTGCGTTTTAGTATTATTGCAATCATTGCATAAACTACTGAGGGAGACCAGGTCCAAGGTTTGTGTTTTTATGTTATGAATGTTTTAAATATCCATTGTAAGATGCATTTTTTTTGCAAATCATTTTGATGAAACCCTTATCTATTTTACTTATGATTTAATGGTTACAGCATAAATCCATCTTTTGTTTCATATTCGGAGGACAGAAAGTAATTATAGCAACTCATTTTATTTACTTTTTAACAGTTAAATAACAGCTAGTATCTAACTACGTATATTTCCATTGCATCCCTCTTCATCATCATGGAAATTTACACTTTTACACAGGTGATATCTGGATTTCGCGAATGAGTTCTTTTATCCATATTCAATGAGTTTACTGGAAATCTGGCCTATTTCTCATGTTGATGGAAATACAGCTCTTAAATAATGTTGTATTTTCAACTGATGCAATGGCCAAAGCACTATACCTGCATAAAATTGGGTTGTGCATGTTATTATATCTCATCATTCCGAGCTTCAGAAGGAATGATTGGTGGTCAAGATAATGATGTCGATGACTTGATGCCTCCATTTCCAAGACTTGGCACAATTAGCATATCCTTTCTCTTGCGATATTCATATTTTCTAACACGCTTTAAAGTTCCCTTCCCGTTACTTTCCCAAGGTCAATAGTATGCGTACTAACTGTCAAGCAAGACCTTAGTCAGTGGGTTCACAATTTCAGTCAAATTACAATGCGTCTATTATTAGCTTTCTAAAATGAGCATTAGTAGTAGGAGGCAGCGTAGTAGTACTTTTTGATGTGATGATGCCCCACACACAAGACTTGTTATTTTTCCATCCCCAGTCGAAAAGGAAATGTACACAGGGCTTGCTTTTTATATGATATATACAATTTCCCTTCTTTTTAGCACTTTGCATGGCCCAAGTTTGTGCAAATGCGTTCAGCCTAAGACCAGCCAGCCGACCAGTCTTCGCCCTTTTTTCCTTTGATGGAATAGCAGCAGTATGGAGTTGGTCAGTTGGTTGATGATGGATGATTATTATACAATCCTGTATGTACTGTTAGAGTGTTAGGGATCAGTGCCCTGCTGGAAATCCGTTTTGTTTGCTGGCCATTATCCTTAGACTCACAGGTTGTTGTAAATAAGCATTATTATTTTTGTTTCAATCGCATCCTGAACCTGTGATGAAGATAATTGCTGTTTGCTCGTTGTACATATAATATCTATAGATACATGTGGATGCATATACTTATACCTTTGGCAACGCATTTGTGATAATAGTAACTCTCGCACTTCGTATTTCTTACAGTAAAAGTATGACATGACACATTCGATTCTCACCAATTGTTTTGTTACTTGTGCAGCTTAAACCCACATTTCAGTTTTCATTCAGTTGCCATTTGAATTCGTTCATTTGTGCATGCATTTCGACTGATACTTTTTGAACCCAAAAAAACGGGATGAAGGTTGTGGATTGCATTGGCTCGGACAGATTATGTTGCTCTGAAGCTTTCTACTACTGCTTCATGACTTTAGCCATAAAAAAGGAAGATAGTGGTAGTTGATAGCGCTGCGCTGCTGCCGTTGTTGTTGCATTGTATTAAATATTGTAGCCATTATGAAGGAACTTTTGATTACATGTACGTATTTTGATTCCATATAGAGAGAAAAAGCATTACTCACACTCACCACAGTCCTTCTCTCCCCGTAGTACCTCTACTACCTTTTCCTGTTGTGATGGGCGTTTTGCTATGAACTGGCAACTGGCCGAACAAGCTTACCAAGTCGAGGTGCTTTTATAACTAGAAGTAGTAGTAGCAGTAGTACAGTTGCTCAAGTAGGCTATTATTATGGCTGGGGGTTCAATTCCTATTTAATTTTTTCTTCCCTCCCAGGTGTTTCCTCTTTCTTCGTCGTACTTCATTTATCCAAAAGTAAACTTACGCAAGAAAATAAAAAAGATTTTGTTGAGACGATTTTTATTGGCTTCATGCAAAAAAAACTAGACCTAAGACTTTTGGTGTGTGGATAGTCGCTTGCAGAAATTGCGATAATACTACTTACCACAGATATCATGCAAAATTTTGAGCCTTCTGCAAAAAAACTTTCTCCTACTCCTAACCTTACTTGGCATAAAAAATGCGGAGCTGGAGGAAATTTCAAGAGGGTACTGGGAGTTTATTTGTCTAAAACAGTTTTTTGGGAGAAAGGTTTTATTCGTTGCCGCACTTTAAAACGACCATGTTTTCCAATTGATCACATCTTGCAAAACTCTCTTTCATTTGATAATAGGTATTTGCCTAGTAGCTTGATTTTTCATTTTTCAACTTCATGCTCTCTTTTGCAGCCTTCATTTGATGCATTACAGACGTATTCATAAGTTAGAATCCTTTTACCATTGCAAGCGAAATTGTATTTTCAAACTTAACCCTTTATCTTAAGTTGGGACTGGTCATGTCAATTAGACTCGTCTGAACGCGCATAACGATGCTGTTGGCTGAATCTAGATGGTTGATACTGTTCATATCTATAAAACTTGCCAACTTTGTTCATGGTTATGTTTATCATCTTTTGATGATAGTTTCATGGTCTATTGTCTGCTTTACTCAGTTAATTTTACTCGAGCGCTCATGCCAGTGTCAACGCATTTGACGAATTCATCTTTATTCTGTACTTTGATGACTCATATCGTTGGAACCATCTTGAAAATTTGGAGCAGTTAAAACTTACACGATGTATGATTGAATGGTTGAACCGATCGACCGGAAAATTGAAGTTGGAAATTTTAATGGCTAATTCATATTATTAACTTGCGTACGTCTTATTACTGTCGACTAAGATAATCTTTCTCATGATGCAATGCTCATGAGCATACTCATAAATCTAAAAACAATGATTAATTATGCTGGTTTCTTATTAGTTTTATTACATTTACTTTAAAGTGACAGCTAACTGATTTTTAAATTTTTTTTCAGGATCGAGTCAAAGCATGAGGTCACAATTTTGGGTGGACTCAATGAATTCTGTGTTAAATTCTATGGGCCCCGAGGAAGTAAGTACATGCTTTAATATCTTTGTCATTTGCGTATCTTGGGGGCTGTCCATATCAAACGTTTGAAAAAAGGGTGGGGGGTTAAGGCTTTGCGTGACATGTAATACTTCTATACCCTATCCCATAATGTATCAAGACGTGACAAAAGGGGGTGGGGGGTCTGAAAAATCCCGAAATTTGCGTGACGTTTGATGTGGATAGTCCCTTGTATTAACCCAACTCGTCCAAAATAAGTTCTTTTAGATTTTAGGTATGAATAACCCTATCTAGTGATTTCATTGTACGTAGAGAAACTGTCATGTATGCTTAGTGCTTGTATGTTCATAAAAGTCAAGAGTTTTTTTATGATGACGTTTTTTCGATTTGTACTTCGATTTTATCTGGGCATAGAAGCAAGCCTCATTAATGTATCAGGAATTATAGCTTCTTTATGTTTATCCTTTTTGTCATCGCATGATTGCCAAGTTATTAGTTTTTCAAGATCTCAAGCCTAAAATCTTGTGCGACAATAATTAATTCGATGATTGCGCCATATAAGATGGAACGATTTATATCGGAGTTCTGAGTTTGCTCTTGAAATTTGTACGGGGGCTCCGCCACAAAACAATATGATCCCCAAGTTACATATGGATGCCCTGAAAATAGTTTGGCTAACTATTACAAATATGCATTCTTGATGTTCAGCTTAAACAATTTTTTCCTGATAGTTTTTTACAAAACAGACGCTCGCAAAACTTAACGTACCTTTTGTCTGCCAGAAGAGCTAACTTAATTAGGGTTGTTGTTGGTTGTTGTCATGAATGAACTTCTGAAAATTTAAAAACAAATCTTTTGTCAATCTCTTTTCATTCTGGTAGACTTTCAATTTCTCTTAATAAACACAATTTGGTTTGTCCTTGGATTGATATTGTCTTCATATCATCATAAGTACTTGCACACTGAATAGATGGAATATGTGATTTGCGAATCATTTTTTTGTGATTTTTCGTATACTCAACAACAGGACTAAATAATAATCGTTTTAATATATCCGTTTGTTGTGAAATTTTGCTGTATGCGTCTTGAATCGCCTACAATTGATCATGAAGCAGATGATTTATCGTGGGGTAATGAGGACCTCAAAAAAATCCTTTCTTTTTGGAAGAATGTGTTCACATATGCGATTTTATTATAAATTTTAGTATTACTACTCAGTAATCATGATAAAGTCCGATAGTATGTTGATGGGAGGATTAGGACGAAAGAAATGAAGAGCATTAAAATGGGCAAGCTTTAAAACGGAGGAAACTGACGTTATTTTTTCTTGAATTAATTACCGATTGGTTGGCCTAGATCTCTTGGTGATGCTCACTTCATTTTGTGGTAGCAGGCGCACATTGTTCGTGTACCAAGCAAGATTCAACAAAACAATTTATATAAGCTGTTTTTCGTCAATGTTTTTTGCTGTACTTAAATATTACTACTACTACTACCTAATATATAGCCAGATGAATGTAAAACCAGTAATTGTGCGTACAAAAAACGAAGATAAAATAGTGCATGAGCACACATCGTATCGTATCGTAGTTCGTATTTCATTACACTTGTTTTGCCATTTCCCTTTCAACGTGCTATGCAACCGTATGCAATTCAATGCAAAATCGCCAACCTGTATGCGTTATTTATTTTTTTTATAATGCATAATTTAATCAGCGCTGCTTGGCCTGTTGTTTATGAGAACGATTACTTGTTTGAACTTGTTTTAAGGTGTCATGACTCAAAGGTTTGTATGCGACTCATTTTAATTGTGACGGGTTGGTTCGTTTCATTATAAGTAGGATGATTAAAGGTTTGAATTCTTACAACGCTGTAATAATTAAACTTGAAGAAATTGGTCCTTTTGATTACACTAAGCGTATATGCATGACAGACTGATATTTGAACAAACTAAACTAATGATAACGATGGTCCTATGGAAAAATTTTGCTCATGAGTGTAACTCTTGTATCTATTAACTTATGACACAAAACGCACGAATTAATTGATGATACCATATCTAGTACGAATTCAGTACAGAATTTTAATTGCAGGAATTGAAGTGAGTTTTGTTTTGACGTATTTCTTCTTTTTCTATTTCCAGACTTGTCAAATATATTCGAGTCATTTTTACCTCAGCTCTTGACCTATCCAAATCCTATTGATCCCCTCAATGGAGACGCAGCCGCAATGTACCTCCATAAACCTGAAGAATATAAGAAGAAAGTTACTGGTAAATGCTTTTCTAAATAAGCTTCTCGGCCGTCTTTGACTTTCTTTTCTCTCCAGTTATCCTTAAAATAATGTTTCTTGTATTCCAGAGTATGTCCGAAAATACGCTACAGAAGATGCGCTCAGGGAACAAGAGAAGGAGACATCAGAAAAATTGAACCAGTCGTCCTCCGCTAACAACAACAATCTCTCCTCCGATTCTGAGAGCTCCATGTCGGACTTCAGTGAAGATGAAGCACGTGATATGGAACTATAGTATTTAGTCTTGAATTTTTTCACGGGGCTACAAGTTTTATGTGCGATTTGTCAAACTAGTATGTTGTCCCCATGATGTCTTGCACAGAAGGGTTGAAGTAGTGCTCGTCAATGGAGCGAAAATATAGTACAACTTATATTCCTACTATCATCATATAGACACTTACGAAGGGCTACAAAGAAGTTTCGTAGATGTTATTCTGCTTGTAGAACATTAGGAAGAACGTTTCAAAGCAAAAAGAAAAAAAACGCTACGAGAAGGAAATACATGTCCAACGAATATTGCATTAATTTCTAGCATGCTTATGCCGTTATGACGATTATATTGGCAGTTTCACCACCTCAAGCCTACTAGCTAAAGTTGACACTATTTGTTATCCGCTGTGGCGCTTCAAACATCTATTGAACTATTTAACACCCTCCTTTCGTAATTATCTAACCAAGCATTTAATGATCAGATGTGTTCTAATCGATGACAGTTCTGCAAGTTGAAATATGACAGCACAGAGACATAGCTGAGGAAAAAGAATATTATGCGCGGTGATGAGATTATAACCTTTGTTGTACTACTAACTTTGGCTGAGTGTTCTTCCAATGAGATGCAGCTTTTCTAATGTATTAACAAACTGTCAAATTTCTGCTCAATAATTTTTTTATCTCAGAGGAAATAATTATGTTGTTTCAAAGCATATATGAAAATATGCTCTTCTTCGTAGCTTATTGTTGTTGCTCATTTATGGAGTCGTCGTTGTAATTTTTTCCCTTGCGACCGCCATTTCAACCCTTCTGAGTAACCATTTTGAGGAAAACGGCTAGATTTGAAATCTATTAACGGTTAGTGTAATATAATTACGTAATTAGCATAAAGTTGTGTTTTCTCGTAAATGCGGTAGATTTAGTTGTATTCACTTAGGATTTATCACACGTACGGAAAGTCGCCTTTCAACAACATCAAGTTCTATTGAATCTTACTCTTATCAGCCTATGGGATGATTTTGCCAACAAATGGGAACTTTTCAGTAAAAAATAACTAAGGTCAGAAAATACTGCAAGAGTACGTACCTAGCATACTGTGTTCGATTTCGACCAGGTGAGTACTTTTGTGCTACTGTCCCATATTGTTCGTAAAGTATGATTCGGTTAAATAACACCGAGTTTTCATTTTGAAAAATTCTGGGCATGGATGAATTTATTTTTAATAGAGCAGGTAAAACTCATGTGGAGGTAATGAGCTGAAGTAGGATTTTAAACGAAGCAAGCGTACCGGAAATAAGTCACACCTGATGAAAATATAGTTAGGATCGTTGCTTTAGCGCCTTTCCAATAAAGAGAGAAAATACTTTGCCAAATTTGATTGATCTTTGAAGGAAAATAAATTGTGTCCAAGTCTTTAAGCTTATATACCTACCTACATTATGAATTTTTTCATAGAAAAGTGTTTTGTCATACGTTACTTACTATAGCTGTCTTTTTAATATTACAGCGAAGTAATGGTTGTTGTGGAGGTAAATCATTAAAAAGAAAGAAAAAGCTATAATTTATTAAATGTGCATTTACCTGCTGTACTATGTAAGATTATGCATGGTTTATGACAAATCATGTCATAATCTTGAAAGAAATATATACAATGTGATCATTTTGTAGAATTACAGAGTTTTTAATTTTCATACACCAATGAAATACGTATAAAGTGTAGCTTCTTAATGCTGTGTTACTAAAGATGTTTATTCGAGAATCAAGGAAATACACTGCAGAATTTTTTTACTTCTTACTTTCCCCTTATCGTTAACTCCATTCGTGAATTTAGCCCTTTAATTCAAGCCTAACTTTAATTTTCTGTGTATTAACTTGTCTTCTTCTTAAACGTAGTCTTGTGAATGAGTGGTTTTAAAAGTGCTCCGTTCAAAAAAATCAGGTGCATGGTCAAGAGTTATATGTCATTAGCAGATTAAAATCTTTATGATGATCGGCAAATTCAAAATTTGAACCATGAGCGAGCAAACGATTTGAAAATGCAGCAATAAAAATTTAAACGCAAAAAATCAACTAATCTCAGTTAAAAAATAATAGAAAAGGTTGCGAATTCAAGTTCGTCGATCAGCAATGCCCTGTTTGAGTTATAAAATTGTTTATGGTCCCTGATATGGTCTCAGTGATTTAATGTTACTCAGGTTACTACTTGTTAACGGTCTCTCCTTGCGCTCTAACTCTGTCCTACTTTCTTATCATTTGGGATTTTTCAAGAAAAAAAAACACCATGCGTAAAAGTGTCAGTACTGTCGATTAAACCCGGCCTTTTAATCTCAAAAGAATGGTCAGTAACAGGCTTATCGTGTGTGATAGTACTTTCCTTCTTACGTTGCCAATAAACGTGATGCAGTCGCAGTATACAGTGCACTATCCCATTTGGACAAAAATAACACTCAAGTCCAATGAGAACGGTTGTTTATGTGTGTACAGTGTACTATCGTCGATTTGGTCGGCTAACGATGGTTTCTGTGTGTGTATTGTTTAGCGTTGATATCGGGCGTATGGGAGGAGGGGGAGGAAGAAGGTATCTGGGGGGATGGTATCTGCAGTTACGTTATGAAACTATTTAAACGGAGTGGAGTGGAGTCGCTCAAATATTTGGTAGAACGCACGTTAAGTAGGGTTTCGAAAGCTTCTATTTTGCAGGTCGCAGGAAGGCTTGATTGACGAAGAACGAAGTGTAATTTACGTAGTTGGTGGGACAAGTGTTAAGCTTTCTGATTAAGATATATTGTAGAAGAGAATTTATGGCAATTTCTGGACAATTTGTAAATATAAAAAGTCGAATTTTGATTGAAGAAAGGAATTGAAGAGTCCATAAAGTGGTCACGATGGGAAACGGTGTAAAAATTGATAATTCAACTTTCTCCATTTTCTGATGAAGGTACTAATTTTGCACAGTCGGAATCGACGAGTCTTGCTATTTTAGGTTGTTATTTCCATGTAATATGTTGAGTGTTTAAGAATTCTTCTTTCTTTTTTTTGTTTCTGTGAGATTGGAGTTTGTATGTAACCCCTAAGAAAATTCTATCTGTACATAGAAAGAAAACAGGTTTGGGGAGATAAGTTGCCTTATTATGTATGTTTGGGATTCCTCGTGGGATTGAATGGTGATTTTTGTAAAACAATCAATCATGTTGTCAACTTTTTGTGCATTATTATGTTATGGTTTTCGTTTAATATATAGTAACTACAATCGGATTATGTGCACCTGCTCACAAGTAATGAGACGATGAGAACTCGCACTTGTGACAATGCTTGTGGGTGCCGGGAAACTGGCGATGCGAGTTGCGAATGCTTATGCAGTACCGCGTTCCCGATTTAGTACATCTCAATTTTAAACTGCCTAAAAATATATGCAATTCGATTCTTAATTTTGCGTTTGACTCTTGTATCGCCCTCGCAGGGAAAAAATCTTTAAAGACATTGCGATAACTTATAAGGAGTCGGCTGCTAGGAGCTAGTTTTGATATAGCTACAAATAAAAGGCACTTTCAGCTCGCGGAGCATTACTTCAAGGGCGTCAGTTTCCCTAGGCCAAGGTTTTGTTAGCCTGGATGCAAGGTTTTTTTTGTAATATGAAGTCTTTTTAACGCCTGTTATGTTGAATACGCAGTTTGTTTATACGAAGAAATAACGATCATCGCTCTACTTCATCATCTATAGGTTACTATGAGCTATTATTATATAAAAAATTGTTATTGTGTAGTGTTTACGGCCGTTGAAAATATGTTAGGAATTTAGAGTTAACGATCGTGTTTTGATTATTTCCTTAACACTTGAGACAGAAAAAAAGATGTAATACGTCGCTACGCAAAGACGTCGTCTTATCACTAATATACTTCATATAACAGATTATCTCATCATACACGTTTTATGATGAATAGAATATTGCATAAAAATACACGTAATATTGATATACGTTGTAAATTCTAGGAATTAATGAATAAAAAATACACAAATCCACGTGCTTTTTGCTTGATTGCTCATTTTATTCTAAATTAATTTCAAGGACTAGGTTGAAAATTGGCATACAGCGCAAGGACTTATCCACAAGATTGAGCCTTTCTGATGTTAATCCCTTTCATTCCATTTTTCCAGTGGAACTCATCTTCGTTGAATTGAAAAAGGGTGGATTTGTTTAAAAGGTAGACCATTGAGTCGGAAGCCAAGATTTTTGCACTGCCTACACACACATCTCCACTGTAAAAAACGGCTTGCTGTCCAGGAGTGACAGCCCGGGTTGGGATTGCCAGGTCAATAGTTCCTAGACCAGTGTCGCTTGCAATTGTAAGGCAACAAGGTACTGTCCATTCCGTGTGCTGGAATTTAAACATACAGTAGTAGGATTCATCTGCTGACATCGGTTGGTGAGCAATCCAGTGTGGTTTCGCGACAAGGATTTTGCGACTGTACAATGCGGGATGGTCTTTTCCTCGAGCTGCGAAAATGGTTTGGGTCTTCGGATCCCTTTGTGCTACATAATAGGCTTGTGGACCACCAGGAATTCCACATCGCTGACCTAATGTGAACTGATGAACGCCATTGTGCTCCCCCAAAACTTTTCCCGAGTCAATGTCGACAAACAACCCCGGGGAGTCTTTAATATAGGTAGAAATAAAATGGGAAAATCGTCGATTCCCAACAAAGCAGATTCCAACACTGTCCCTTTTCTTCGCCACCTTGTAGAGCCGTAATTCCTGCGCCATCCGCCTCACGTTATGTTTGTAAAGGTCGCCGAGCGGAAACATAGTTCTCCTCAAGGACTCCTGTTGGATATCACTGAGAAACAGGGTTTGATTCTTTCTCGCATCAAGTGCATTCTT
>JAHZNH010002113.1:0-11538 GCA_027744355.1 Tyrannoseira gladiata | reverse complement strand
CAGGGAATGGCTGGAGGGATAGTTTTTGTATAAAGCCTCGCAATACCACGTTCGAAACTTCGTTAAAACGCCTGTTTCAACGACATTTTGCCAGCTTCGTATATAACTTTTTAAGTAACAGGTTTATTAATTAGGCAGACGGAGTGACTGACTGAGTGCCCTGACTAATGCGGTGACTTCAGGGAGCTCTCTCTGACGTCTTCAGTGTTCCAGACTGCTTAATACCGGAGGGAACATCCTGAGATACTTAATTGACCTCTGAAGAGTTCACTCTGCTTTGAAGGAAACATTCCAGGAAAATCCCCCTTACTTCGATGCATTTATGATGGAATGGTGGGATACTTTTTTGTCCGTTCAGGACCGGAACCCATCTTAAGTAATCCGTGTGACGGGTGGGGACTGGAGATATCTAACCTGGTGGTGTGGCCTTTTTTCCTACCTGTCAACCGCACAATTTATGTTAATGAGTCATTTATTTATGTTCCCGTCGTAGTTTTTGCTCTGTCACTTTCATAAATTATTTATAAACCGTTGGATTGAATTGGACTGGTTCTCCGATATATATTTTTTCTCGTTGTGTCCCGCCAGGAAGGAGCAGACTCCACAAGGAAGGGGGAAATCATCCCCTCATGTGAGGACATATGTATCTGTCATAAATGAGAAGCGAGAGCGAGAGCCAGAGCCCAGACATGAGAAAATGATTGAGGAAGCGAAAGGCAGAAGAAAGCCAAGCCAAGGCATTACGAATGGAAGTCTGCGATACGGATAAACTAATACACATAAATATTTTAAGGATGTAAATAAAGGGCAAAGGCGACGAAGAATCAACTGGTTCTGTTCTGTTCTGTTCGGGTCTCCTTTTCTTTCTTCTTGTTGTGCTGCTAAGTAGGAATTCTCTGGGAAACCCTACAGTGGGGCGAGAGATAGAGGCAATTGAAATACGATTATGCTCTCCTTCTCCAGACAAAAAAAGTAGGGCAAAGTCTTTTGTACGAATTCTCTTTTTCCCCTTAACAAACTCCATCCATCCATCCTTCCTTCTAATGCTCTTGTCTCCGTTTTTCCTTCACTTTTCGCCTTTCAACTTTGACTCCCATTCATTCCCCTTGCGTCTTCTTCGTATCAACGCGGCCTGGCTTTTCCCTCCGAAGTTTGCTCCGAATTAAATGGGATGTGATATCTCCCTTCTTTCATACCCACCCGAGAAATAAAACACGGGACAATAACGATGGCAATGCTTCTCACACAAGCAGAGCAAAAGAAATGAATGAGTGAATTGGCTTATGGAACCCTTCACCGCTCCACAAGTTCTGAAAAGGGAGAAGCGAAATGAAACGACAAACTTCAACTTTAAAGATGGGTCCGGTGCGTGCGAAAGAATTAAATATTACTGAAGTCCAACCGAACGAAGAGACGACTGTGGGCATGGGTAGTGTCGTTGGGGTTGGATTTGAAGAATTTTCGCAGCCTTTTCCCTCCGTGGTCTGTCGGAAGAAAAGATGTGAATTTATCTGGACCGGACAGAATCAGAATCAGAAGCCAGAAAGCAGGCTCAGAAATTTTTACGATGACAATATATAAGGCAGATATAACTTTAATTGGGTCATGCTTCCGTGCCAGAGAACAAAAGCATCCTCCTGGATTTTTTTTCGCCCTAGAGTCGAACTCGTGCGTAAATCCTCGTAAAATTGGGATGGGAATGACATTATTGAGAATTATGGGTGAGGTTGATGTTGATGATTCGTAAAAAATAAGTTGAGACTCCATAACTCCACTGGACAAAGTATTGATGGTTGTTGCGGGTAAATAAAAAGGTGTCCTTGATCCACCGTGTGATTACTATCGCTCCGGGGAAAGATTGGGATCCATTCAGATTCAGATTCAGAATCTATGATGGATAAATGGAAGTAAGTACATATGTAAGTAGTAAGTTGTAGCACAGTAGTGGGTAATTGTTATTGCAATTGTTTTTAGGATGTTCCGTCTCAAAGAGTTTTATGAAAGAGGAGGAGGGTACTACTTATTGTTAGAAGTCCTCTAACTTGTTGCACGATTTCCCCATTCAAGTAGTACTTTGTACATATGGCGGAATTCATAAAGCCATCAACCGCATCAACATCACATCACATCACATGGGTCACAAAAGGAGTTATTCTGATTGAACGGATTTTATGGTTTTGGGGAAGACCTGGAGTCGTAAAAAAAGTCGTCCTCGAGCTCTTCCCTATGAAGATGCAGTGATGCTCATTCATCGAGTCGAACAACGGAGTTTATTTCTCGGCTTTCAATCACGCACAAATTTCATCAACCCCCATGGTATATGGAGTTCCATTGTTGGAGGGGAATTGGTCAACATTGTTCCATCGCATCAAGCAGTCAAACAAAAAGGGAAAAGATGGGTGACAAGTCTCAGTGTAAACAGGAGGTAGGGTGTGATGGGACAGTAAGATGTTTTTTGAAGGCGGAAGGAGAGGATCATATTTAAGTATCAGACATGAGACCTGAATATCGAATAGTAATGCAGTAGTAGTGTAATGCATTAATCACGGACAGTGAGCAAGGACCGAGCGAGCGAGCGAATTACAGGACTATTCTCATTCTCTCTCCAGAGTTTTATAGTCCATGAAAATGTTTTACGAGGGAAGGTGCACTATTTTTTTCTAGAGAGTACCTTCTAGAGTACAAGTACGCAATGGATCGAACATTTTTTTGAAAAGCTGCAGAAATAAAAAAGTGCCGTTGTCGTTGTGTGCTCAATAATAAAAACGACTCTGTTCATCGCTTTTACGACATGATTACCTGGTCCGCTCTGGTATGATCTGGTTTGGCTCTGGCTCTGGCTGCCTGGTGTGATGGGAAGTAAGTAAAGTAGCAATAAGGATGAAGTGGTTCCCAGTGAGTGGATTATGGGTAGATGGATGGATGGATGGAAATGAAAAGATGAGCAAATAAGGAGGGAACAAATGATGATCATAACATCGTAAAACCACTTTGGTGATAGCTGGGCTATTCTGCAGGAACTATAAAGATGATTATTATTATTTTTGATGGGCATCAGCAAAAAAAGGAATTCAAACAAAAAACTTTTATGAGCTAAATAGGAGCTCGCCGTGTGCCGAAGATGCTGCTTGCACTTATTTTTGGGAGTGCATAAAATTCGCTGTAATTTGAATTTGCTCCTGTTGGGATGAGATCATGATTTGATCTTAATATGGCTCCTCTCATTGAAAAGAAATTACGGTTAAGTAAGTAAGCGGGGAATACTGAATGCGTAAGGAATTGAGCAAGAAAATGGAAGAATTAAAACCCAAGCAAATGGAAGGATTTAATGTGTGGGCATGCGTGTAAGCAGCCGTGATTTGTAACTCGAGAGGAAGAGAAGAGAAGTACATATGTTGCTTCGCGCTCCCAGAGAAAAAACGGGGGTTTATGGAGTATTGTGTTACTTTGAAAAAATAATCGCGGTTTCATAATGGAAAAAAACGGAGGAGGTCTAGAGTGCCTCCTTTTTTTCCTCCCAGCCTCCTCTCGAATGACATGGCTACAGATGCGAAACTCATGTAAATTAAAGGGGAGAACCGAATCGAGCGCGATTTTACTTCTTTGACAGTATATAAAGTGGGACTGATGACGGGGAAAATTGGTAGCTTCGCGCAGATCGGTAGGCAGTTGGCATGGACTCCTTCTGTTCCATAGGAAACTAGCGTGAGTGCGATCGAGTGCACTAGTTTGGAAGCGGCAAAATATAAAAAAAAATGGAGTGGAGTGGAAAGGAATCAAAAGAAAGAAAGGAGCTTCGAGCTGAGTGAGTTGGTTTGTGTTGAGGTGCTATTTTTCCTGATTTATATTTTAATTGGTTGCGTTGACGAATCCAAACAAAGGGATGTCATTAAAATGGGCACATGCAGTAAACACGTTTTTTATTGCGTGCATTCTCCGTGAGATGAGCTGGGGGAAAAATAAACAGGAGAGGGAGATGGATCTACCAAGGCTAGGTTCCCTGGACGGCTTTATCCTTGGATCTCCATCTGAGGAAGGTGGATCTGATTCTGGGATTGTGTGCATTTGGCACAACAGCAGCGGGATGATTTGAATTAATTTGTGGGAATTAAGAGCAGCGCAACACAATGGGAAAAATGGGATGGTAATTTCTTCTTTTTTTTGGATGGAAGGTCGGAGGAAGAGTAAAGGTGGCTGGGTGGTTGGTTGGTTTTCAATTTCGCCAGCGCCAGAAGGCCGTGCGTTGAGAAAACGTGCTCTTCTGCCTGAACTTATTCTCCGACTTCTTTTCTTCTAAGAAGCGGAGCGCACTAAAGATGGATGGATGGAGGTTTCGCTTACGTTTGTATGGATGGATGGATGGATGGATGACGACGATTGTGAAATGGAAACGCTTGATCAGCGTCACTCCGCAGTGAAATGTGGAGTAGGCCTGAAGCCTGCATCCATCTTCATTTTTTGCAACCAATTTTCTGCGTCACTACGATTCCTCTTGAGAGGAAAAGTACAGAATTAGTTTGCTACGCAGTTTAAGAGAAAAAAACACTAATGTGTCCTCCCGATTCAGTAAGGAGGTGGGGGGAATTGTAGGAAAATTTCACTCGGTGTCCATTTCATCGTTGTGCTTGGAAAAGGCCTCTGAATTTGGATTTCTCTTCAGATTTTAAAAATTTAACAACCTTAAGTATTGAGTTTGATCGGGGGAGTTGGATGCGACACGAGCCAATCTACGGATGAATAATTGGCTCCGGGGAATGGACGGATGTCAGTAGGTATATTGATGTCGCTATTCACCCAGTATTTTAAGTAGGACAGGAACTGACGGTGAATGAATGAATGGGTTATTAGGTTTCACTCCGTGAGGAGTAGGTGGTTATTGAATACTGAGTATATTTTTGGAAAAGAGAGGTAAGTTTGTATGCAGGTTCAAAAATAAAATCCTTGAGCGACGTAAACAACTCAAACCCGAAGGAGGACTTACGCCACGCCACGACTCTTCAGTAGGTGAATAGATATCGGTTACATGATGCTTTGGCGGATTTTTGTTTTTTCCATGGCGCGTCTACCAGAAGAAGAAGATTTGCGACAAGAAAACAACTTCACAATCGAATCCAAATCCAATCCATTTCCCCCGAGTATTTCTTTTCAGAAGCCCTAGTGGAATATTGAACTGATAACTGATATTCCTGATGGGATAAGTAAATGACAAGGACTTCCGCAAGCACGGCGACATCAAACCATCCGAGTTCATCAGAGATCGTGAGATTTGTCAATCCATCCCCGTTAACCGATTAGATCTTCATCTAATCTTGTGCTTTATCACTCCAAAGATGGACAGGTTCAATGACTCCGCGTAATAATAATAATAATGATAATGGACTATCTAATACTTACTCTCCATTCAATCCAGTTTGGGGGAATCGGTTCTCTAGATTAGGAAATCCATTTTGTCAGGGGAGGTCAGGACTTCAATAGTGCGGGTTCAACACCATTTACATATCTTCTGGATCAGTGTAATGAATCATATCGGGCCAAGCCATTGAGATGGTGGTTGGATGTAATCAAGATTAAGGGGTTGAAACCCCACCACAGAAATAAGAAATCATATTTATCGCGTAGGGATCAGCTCAACAAAAAATTATGTATTTACATGCAAGTAGGTACGTATTAGTATTCAGGCACGCCATTAGGAATTGGCTGTAGATTCTCAAGGGAAATTGGATGAGTGGCGGCATGTATCCCTCACTGGAGTACCAAGTAGCAACCTACTCAAGAATTTCTCCTTGTGGAAGGATTAGCCTCAGCAGTGTTTTTGAACTCATGTGTACTCACAATGCTAGTATCATTTGCTCATGTAATTGATGATTAATAGTGCATTGCATCCCACCGATTAAACTCCAGTGACAAAAAACCCGTTCATAATGATGATGTGAGGAGCCTCATAATCCACTTCCTTAATGCGTGTTCCTCAGCTCTAATGGCTGGGGAGCGATAAGGGAGATCCAGCGTGGCGTGGCGTGACTTCTTCACAACTTTGCATTTTCCCCTATTCCATCATTGTTCCATTTCAAAGAGATTGGACTCTTTGGAGGTGCGGTACTTCCAAGGAATGAGTGGTTCTCCAGAAAAACTAATTTCAATTTTATTTTCCCCAAAAAAATAAGATCAGAGCCTCGATTCGGACTACTCTGATTTCCACTATGAATACGAACTAATCCTGGAACCATAGTGTCCCAATGCGTAGATTATTGAAGGAGCGCAACATTTCACATCACATCTGAATCTGATTATGATTATGATGTGGCCATAAAAAAACATTACGCTTGTTTTCTACTTATCCACTTCCTGGAAGCATTAAGGCAAAATCCTCATGATTTCTTCTTCACAGAGAAGAATTACCCAAGAAGAAGGACAACTCCTCGTCTGATCTCTCCTTTCAAAGAGGGATGATTACGCTTGTGAGGGTATGTATGTGCTCATGCTTATCGTTAGATAACATTCTTGAGCTAACAAGCGCTACAGTTTGCCTATGGACGCAAGTTAGTACTTACTTGGTTACTTCAGATGGACGTTTCATTTCATCTTTAAAAAATCCAAAAACACTTGAAGGTCGTCCTCTATCACACGTACCACAAATATTTTCCCTCTTATCCCATTCCCTCCCCTCCCCTTTGAATTTACATTTCCGAGGAATTGGATTTTTTCAAGGTTTCACAATATTGACAAAACAAAAGCATTTCTTAATATCAGAGATCCAGGAGCAACTTACTTAATAAATGCGCAAAACTGTCGCGACTGAGGTCCATATGGACGCTGGGTGGCATGGCGGTGCTCCAACCTATTAGAAGTCACTTCATCAAAAAAAACCACCACCTCCAGATCGGATCTCACCTCATCGGTTACAAAATGCTCACCCGGCGATTCACGTTTTTATTTCCGTGGTACGGCAGAGCCACACTTTGGCCATATCTGATGCTATTATAATTCATGAAGTGGTGATGATTATGGTGACAACATCATGGATCCTGCTGTCGCACTCGGATCTACTCCACTTCACTCCAGCGAGAATTTTTTACTCTCCAACCCCAACTCACCCAAGTACTTACCTACTGATGTACCTTGTTTTCCTCCCTGACCTTCAAAAATGTATTGAGGACTTATTTATTTACGACAAACTACTTTCTAATTCCGAGTGAGCGGCCTCAATAAATACACTCATTCTCATTGTGTGAGGATTTCATCTTGAGGATTTTCCAGGGAATTTTGGAGAAGCCTCTCCTCACAGGGAGAAATAAATGTAGGTTAAGCTAGCATACCTACCTACATCAGAAAAAAGACGGTTCCAGAGGCTTTGCCTTTGACTTGGGAATTCAAATCCTTCAAACGCATTTCTTCCTCCGAGACTCCTTCCATCCTCATCTCTAGATCTTTCCTCACTCACTTCATATTTCACATCGCCCCTTCTCTTATTATTCCTTCTGAGAATTAGCATTTCAGTTGACAAAACTCCTCCTTGAAGTTGATAATTGTCCTCCTCGTTGGAATTCCTCGCTCACTTGAAGCGTGAGATAAATAATAGAATCCCGAACCTTTACTTATGGATGCTGAACCAGTGATATTCGAAACTCTAATCTATTCCATTCTAATCGGCAATTGTCGAGATGTCTGCGACGATAATTTTCCATTTTTCTGAAAAACGTTCATATATTTCCTATAGCTTACGCGTAAAAAGTGCGTCTCTCCTTTTTATGATGAATTGACTTCTCCCCCCTCAGATCCCCATCTCGTCTCTTTCCCCCCGCTGCTCCACAGTTTTGTCATGCTCTGCTCACAACTCACTTCTTGATATAGTTCCGTTTTTATTATCGCCCCAGAAATACTTACTTCGAGAATTATTATTTTACTCCAAAGCCGAAGCCAATAGCCAACTCTACTTACTTTACTGCTGTAGTCGTACCTATCCTTGGAAGACGTCTGAGATCTTGTGACACCTCCCGCATTATTATTTCCCAATAACCTCTATTGTAACCCATACTGCTCTCTCGTCGCCACCATTGTTTTCCTCTCGCTGAACCACATTTAAATGATAAAAATGCAGCGTGGAGAAGAATAGCAAATATTACATCCACATTTTTAAGGGAATTCCTTCCTTTTCATAATCTCATCTCGTAAATCTCGCGAAGAATTTTTACCTTTCGATTGCAGCAAAAGCACTTTAAGAGTTTCCACGGGGATGAGTGAGTCGGTATTGGTGTTCCCACATCAAAAATTCCATTTTTCCCCTCAAAAAAAGGTTCAACTAGTAGTTGCTTGGTCGTGATTAAGTATCGTTGTAGAAGTGGGAATGCCATTGCCATTGTGGGGCTCACTCACTTATTGATGCATTTTTCTCCATTCATCTTCAATTCCATCCCCGTCCATAGAATAAAAAGACATTAGAATTACATGCACTCCCGGTCCCACTACTGATTCTGACCCACGAAAAAAATATGTAAGTTGTCTAATGTGTGAACAGAGAATGCTCTTTTGTGAAAGCGCATTAAAGTGAACAACAATAATAAAAAAAATTCGAAGGACACTTCGTCCTTCCTCCGGCAGCAGAAAAGTATCCTGTTTCTGCACTTTTATCTTGTTACATTTTTTAAGAAAAGTGTCGAAAAAAGCTGGGGATTTATGAGCGACTTTTCGGGCCTCCATTCAGATGCATATTTGGATGGAGTGAATGCACAAGAGAAGGACTTCTTGATTCATTCCATTCATTATTCCATTCCTGGAGGAAGAAGAAAAGAAAAAAAAATCCCATTCATTCATTCATTCCTCCTGACCCATTCAAGGAAAATGCTTGCAATGCTGCCTGCATGGAAATGATCGTGACCATGATGAGGATCTTGATGTTCAACAACCTTTTTTTCTCAGAGAGGAAATCTAAGAGGGCTACTAGTAAGTGCTATGATATGATTTTCTAGAGCCACAGTTGAAAAAAATCTTAACTGCTGCCCCAAATGCATCCTTGAATTGATCTATTTTCTGCTCAAAATGCCCCTTTGGAGCCTTGAAAGCAAAAAATAAAATCTGCTCAAGCCCAGGTTAAGTTCATCGAACATCCTGTTCGTTGTTTACCGCATCTTCATCTTGTTCTATGTGTTTTCCACCGAGCACTCCGCATTATCAATCTCGTTTGTGGTTTTCCCGACTAATTTTGAGTGGATGGATGGAAAGGTGTAAAAATATATATTTTTATAGGTGGGGAGAGGCAGGAGCAGGAGCACCATTAAATAATTTTAAGTATTTAGGTTTACGACTTCAGTAATTGCCATTCGTTTAGCCTTGCGGTTGCCATCTGAAAATGATGTATGTACACACACGCGTAAAAATAGTGCTTCATCAAAATCTGACTCGGATTTTGTTCTTCCCCAAATAAATTCCATTCACACTATTGCTGTCGTTGAACTACAGTTTTGTAGAATTTTTTGAACGCCGAGACGGAGACACATCTCTGAATTAAAATGCATGCAAAAATATAAACTCATGAGCATTACCCAAGTGCAAAAAAATACGAGAACATGAAAATATTTCAAGGCCGCACGGTCTCCTCCTCACCATTTCCCAGATCTGCAATATGAGAGCGAGCGAAAGTTGATCCACCTACAGTTTACAGGAAGTCTGTGTCATCATTATCTTCCTTCTCCCAAATTCATTTTGAGCTAACTCGATAATAATAAAATTAACGGTTTGGCTGGGCTTGGTCCCGGACAAAAATCACATATTTCACATCCTCCTCCTCCTCCAATTTGACATTGATACATGACAAATTAGAGCCTCTCCTTGGGCAGGATGAGGATGAGTCCGAACAACACATTGACTATAAAATTCATGATCACAATCGTATCACTCCTAAATCATCAAAGAAGGGTCCACTCCGGCTGCCCCATCCAGTCGTAATGAACAATTGCGAGGCTAAAGCCTCGACGTACATATCTATTCATCTGTTTATGAATGTTGTGTGTCGTTTTCGTGATCCAATATTTTGGACACGAATCCATTATTGTGCTGTGGTGCATTATGGTTGGTGGGGGCGTTTATTTTTTTTCCTTGCCTCCTGCTCCACTGCTTCACAACCATCGAGGCATCATGTCCCGACCACTCATTCAATCATCCAGGGTCTAAAAAAACGTTGCAGTGGACATCCGCACTATGAATAATTGGTGAAGTGAAATAAGTTGTGCCATACCCCATATGAATGCCAATTGGTCAATACATACATGGATCATGGCTGGATGTCAATTTCCCTATTTCCCCAAAACCAAACCCATCATTAAGCCATGACTCATCCACCGAACCGATCCCTGTCGTTGTTCATGATTCTTGCTGGTGCACTTACGATTAGTGTCCTCATTCTCATCCTCCAAAAAAAATCCTTCCATAAAGTTGCAGTTGCTCTACACCAGCAAGCGATCGAATGGATGTTGAGCGAGTGTATTTTTAGGGCTCGTCTGGTCCACACAATCAAAGAAAATTACTAGTTGCTCATCTCACATCTTTCCACTTCCATCCGCAGATGTTTTCCTTCCGAAGGGTTGATGGCTCATGGTTCGGAGCGCGATCCCAATTGTTGATGCTCATATCATACCACACCGCATTGTCAACATCGACGGGATGGATTGATGATGATTGGGGATCTCCAATCCTGTGGAAAAATATGAGCGAGTCGTTTATTTTCCGTAGGAACTGGCTGGAATGGAATGCGGGAAGCAATTTGGCTCGTGGAATTACCGAGCTCAAAATGAAGGATATTTTTTTTTGTTCCTCACTCGCTGGGTCATTAGTTAACCTTGGCTGGCTGTCTAGCTCGCTAGGAAAGGACGGTCGCCACAACGTTTTTAATCTCCTTTGATTATCGCTTCATGAGAAATGCAAGCAGTGGCGGGGGGAGGGAAGCGAAATGCATGAATTGGGATCGGGATATTGGATCGAAATCACATCGCTATATCATGTCAACTATTTTTTTTCGCAGTTCCCTTCGGTATCAAACATTATTTAATGGAATTGAACGAGTGGGCCCGAGGAAGGGTGGATGGATGATGTGTGATGCATGTTCATGGGGTAAAGCTAGAATTCCCCGCTTACTTTTCAATTCTCCTCCTGGTATCATCGTCATTCATTCCCCAGCAATTGGATTAGATCGCCCACAAATCTCAATTAGTTGCCCCTTTCCCGGCTCCACTAATCTAGGCGGAGAATTGGGAAACTACAAAGCAGAGCAAAAGTAATGCTCGGAATATAAAAGGAGAGGAATCCGCACGCAGGAAAAGTATTCACGACTTCATGATATGTATGCCTTGATGTCATACTACAGGGGCAGATTTTTTTCATTTTTATTACGAAGCTGACGTAGTCGGCTTAGTATTGAGATCATTCTGTCCGTCCGTCCGTCCGTCCGGCTGTCCGTCTGTCCGTCTGTTTGCGGCATAACTGTCGAACGCCTCAACCGATTGACTTCAAATTTGAAACATAGGTTCCTTGGGACCCAGGAAGGAT
>JAHZNH010002112.1:0-16432 GCA_027744355.1 Tyrannoseira gladiata | reverse complement strand
CAGCTTTATTTACTCGAGTTTTCTAGGACATGCTGAATGACATGTATATAATAAAAGGGGTAATTATCACCCATTAAATTTTTATGGATATCAAAAGTGAGCCACACAAATTGGACACCGTAGCCAAGACGGTGAGGCAAGTCATCCTCTGAATCCGATAAAATCCTCCACCGTGTACAGCTTCAACCCTGTATGACCTCACCAGACTTCTGGCCAGCTTTCCCTCTAATTTCTTGTTCTTCAAATACTTCCCAAACTTTTCGCTGTATTCGTGCACCATCGCCGTAAATGATACAAACATGACCATAAATGTAACACCGATGAAGACATTCGAGCACGAGAAAGAAGCAAGCATTCCACCACTCTTGGGGGCCACCTTAACGGCCACGACTACCGACACAGTGATGAATGTCCCGCAAAGGGTCTTCAGACTGGGTACGTAGGACTGCCCGTATGATTCGTTATAGACATTCGTAACCACCCGCAGTTTCCTGTAGATAAGGAGCTGGTTCTGGAGTTGCGCCAGCTTTGACTTCGTGGAGCCCCTGTGAATCTCCCGAGATTGGAGGAGTAGAGCGATTGAAGTTTTGAATGTGTGCATGAAGGTAAGGTTCGTGTGGAGATTGATGAACCACGCTCCCCACATGTAAAGCATGTGCCATATGGCCACCACTAACCCTAACGAGCTGGCGGCTATCCTTGGTCCAGAGTAGAATACGACGATGTGGTATACATACGATCCAATCTGCCAGTACTCCTTCTGGAAATAGAGATTCACAGGGATAATTATGGTGATGAGACAAGTGGCGCTGTAAACTGTGAGGAAGTAGATTATTCGTGTCCTTAATGTCTGTGATGATGAGAAGGCGCCTTGACCGAAATGATCTGCAAATATTAGGATTAAGATCAGCTCAAACTTTATCGTGTAATGAATCCAAATTGAAACTTGGTTTGGTTCTTACAAGTCTCCAAATTCCTGATCAGCTCAACAAGCCCATTCGTCAACTGGACGACTTCTTTACCGTACTGGAGTCCGGATAACTGCTGGGAAAATAGGGCGATTCTCATGAAAATCCAGTAGCTATGGAATGTGACCCGAACGTAATCCTTGCTCTCCAAGTAGGAAGGCATCAACGTGATCCAGAAGTACAGGGCGGTGAAGAAGTCCACGATAAAGAGGATGTTGGTGCCAACCCAAAAGGAGAATTTTTTGGTGCTGGAGCGCAAGTAAAACTTGAACCCCTCCCCCGCTGGCCATTCTAATTTGTAGGGGAAAGCAAGAATGACAGAATAGAAGTGGAACGAAGCTTTCAAAACTTTTTCCATCATTCTCTCCCGACCCATTGCACAGTTCTCGAGCCGTTGACTTTGGAGTCTAAGAACCAGTTTGGTAGAAACTGCGCAAAAGACCCATGCGAAGTGATCGTCTATCTACTACGCTTGTAAAAGATGTTAGGAGCACAACAACAAAATAATACGTAGTAAAGCAAAACAAGATAATGATGATGAGTATGGCTTTCCTTGAGCAAATCATGGCTTAGGAGCGTTTGGTGATGAGCAGTTACCCGTTAGTGTGCATTATTATCATTATTAATTATATGAATTAAGAGATATCTTAATCGTTTTTCCAAGAAAATAACGTCAGACCTTCACGTAGATTCATGTGTAAAATGAAGCAGACTTCAACATCTAAATAATAAACAGTGTTTTTACTCCTCCAGATTAGCCGAAAATAGTTTGAAAGCATGTAATAAATACTGTGATACAAGGAAATCCCAATTTTCTGACTCCAAACCCGTAGGTACAAATTAAAGATCTGAAGAAAAATTAATTGCGACGATAAGTTCGTCTCAACTCAATGTTACAAGGTATAAACTAATATTCCATTTGGAGCATACCGGAAGTCTTGGTCCGTGGGAAGGTGCTAGCGGAAACCTAAAAGTAAGGGGGAAAGAAGCAGTGGGGCGATGTGAGATTCATAATCTTTCGAAGAAATTGGACCAATTTTGTTTCACGAATTCATGCTTAAGAAATAGAAAATGTTCACTTTTTACATGAACATCGGATTGGGGAACGGGCCGCGGATGGGATGGTATTATTTTGAATTTTAAGAAATAACTTTTTAAAATCCGTTTTTGGGTACTCACATTTTTTAAACGTAGTTTTTTACTTCCATCATCACCACAATTTTAACGAGAAACATAAAAGATCACAAGGAGTAAGAAATAAGAGCAAGTTAAACAAAGATTTAAAGATGAGAACAAAAGAAACAGTCAAAAGAACAGGCGTTTGGTAGTCTTCGGGAGAACTTAAGGGAGTTCCTCAGAAAACATTAGAAAAGTATGATCAGGTGTAACAGAAAACTTAAATTAACCCACAAAAGTGCGTTCAGCCCTTGACTCCAACAACACCAATCGATCCTGCAACTCCGATTGCTGGAGAACGGAGAGCGACTGCTGAGCCCACGCCCTTCACGAGACGGCCTCCAATGATGGGAGGATGAATAGCCTTTCCGGTATTGATCACTTGAGCTTGGAAGCCAGTGAGTGGGCTCGATTGATAAATCACAGTCCGAAGTACTCCATCCGGCTGCAGGATGCTATAGGATCCCTTCGTCACATCTCCCACTCGTTTCTCCGTCGCACTCTTTCGATCGCCCGTTAGCTTATCTGATACTGAATAGGATGTCTGATAGTTTGGAATAGCCTGAGGAAGACAAATTAAACGTTTTACTCAGTTAAATTCACTTTCCTTTTCAACGAAATAAACAATTTTCAATTACTTCAAAATATTCGAAATCATACGTGAAGGCTGTTGACTACGGCGACTTTGGGAGCAATGACACCCGCTTGGGAATAGGCGATGCCGGCGACAACGAGAAGGACCTTTAAATGGAAAATATCAGTGATTATAACTTTTGCTTTACAATATTCGTTCAAGTATTTTGTAGTCAAAATTAGAAACCGAATTTACAATTGTGGTAGACTTCATGATAAAAACAAGGGGAAGCAGCCAAATGCTCAGTTTTTTTTCTTAATTTATTAAGGATTGAAGGACTAGGTGTTGAGTAGATGAGTTGTAAGTGAGGAATGCTTGATGGATTCAAGGCGCATTTCTTATTTATACTTTGATTTGCTACATTTTGATAACTAGCTTACCAAGTCGCGTCCAAGGGTCTTCCTCATTTGTGCTGACACACCTTAGGAATGCGCCAAGCACACAACAGGAGTACGTTAATCAAAGGAACTAACTACATACTATACATACAAGTTCATAATAGCAATAGCCTAATGCGCGAATTGAAAGTAATCAGTGCTCAATCAAAAGCGATTTCTTCCATTGCCCCAGAGAGATTCACCGGTCATTAAATCATTTCCTGTTACCTTAATACCTTAATTTATTACCAGTAAAACACGCAAATGCGTAGCAGTTTTAGTTAGTAGATGATTAAACCAATTAATCAGATTCCAGACACTTTATACTAATTAATCCATCATCATCTTATGATTTAATGGGGAGCCTTAATGTATTTTTCTCTTACGGCCTGGTTCATCACGGGGCTATTTTTTTTCATGCGATCGACTCTTGTTGTTTATAGTGCGAACTTATTCACTACGTGCAGTAATAAATAAGTATTATCCAACTTGTAAGGAAGACATAAAAAATTACATTCGCAGCATGTACGTGTTTTAGAATCTACACCCAATTTCGTAATTTGCATATGCCTAAATACTTTTGAATACAGATCAAATATACTTAAATAATCATCTACTACCTAAATGATCCGCCTAATTTTTTGCACACTGTAGTCACGTTGCATTACATCTCATGAATCATCTCAAAAACATTTTTCCAACCTTTTACGAAGTGAGTTACTGATACTGAGTACGTGATAGAGCCAGTAGCATTGCATATTTCAACAAATTGCAAAAGGATCGTGAGCGCATGAATGGAGTTTCCGTTTCATCTGCAAAATTGGAACGCTCTTTAAAAACAAAGGTAGTCTAGTGCGCTTACAGTACTTGTCCTGTTTTATTGTTATACTCCTTAAATAGCTTTTGCATTTAAAAGGTTTCGATTAAATTGTAATCAAGTACTTTAGCTAACATGTTCGATTCATTACAGTTTCTTCATGAATGGGAAGCATACGTCCACGAACGAATGAAAACTAACGGTTAGCATTTTCATCTCCGTACTCCTCGCAGTGGCAAATGATGCACGGGCCGGCATCATTAAAACGGACCCGTTTCTGCCTGACTCCGTCATCACCCCCATCGCCTTGACCACCAGCAACGGCTCCGGAGGGATAAACTCTGTTTTGGGACCTTCGACAAGGGTCCTCCGGAGTTTCAACGAATCCTGGATTTGTCAAACCCATAGCTGGCTTGAAACGTCGAGTGCAGACGAGACATATCAAGACGATGGCGAAAATCATGCAGAACAGGAGAAGGGCAAAGAGTGCTTTGCCCATCCAGTCTATTGATCGGTCACTGCCGCCTTGAATCGACTTGGGAAAGACGGAGAGGCAACCCTGTCATTAAATGAGAGGGGAGTCCATAATTATTCACTTGCCGACTGCCCAAGTTATTTAATTGATGCCAAAAATTCTAAAAGAGTTCATCTACCATACCCTCTCGCTCCATACGGAACTAAAGATGTGGGAGTTGTGATCTGGATGTTTAAATGCCAGGAAGCCACACCCTTCATAGTCATACTCGGCCACACAGCAACTGTCCGGAACGGAAAATTTTTCCCTCCCGATGGTCGTATTCTTCCAGTCGTTAAATCCATTAAGACCGCAACATCGACTCTGATTTCATTAAAGGAATAACTACAACCAATTTATTAATAGTTTTAAAACAAAGGATTTTTTGCTCACTTTCCGCTGGAAATGATCCCAGTAGGTGGTTGGAGAAATGGGGATGATCCCAACTTTCTTCGCATCCGCTTTCCCATATCCGTCCAGGGACCTGTCCATCCTGTCAAAGAACTTGCGATAAGCATTTGGGCGATATGCCAAGCGGATACCGATCGTGACATCAAATATGATGAAGAGGATGATGAGAATGATGTACTTAAAGAGGATTAAAGATATTCTGTCAGAATTATTCCGCTTTAAACCAAAAAATTGAAACCAGCACTTCATATTTTGTCCAGTACCAGTATGCATGTGCAAGTTTTTGCTGAGACTGCAGCAAAACATCCGGTGAAAGCAATGATCAGGAGGAAGAACCCATAGAGGAGGAAAAGCGTTGCGGGGGTCGTGATGAAGAAGTCCAGGAAGCTGAAGTCTGATCCGGTCCCGATGGAATTTGTGCTGATGCCTATGACCAGGCCAAACATGAAGCACAAAAATGCCTGGATCTGAATGGATCCAATCACAGAACATATGATAATGCCATCAACTACTTCAAGATAACTCAGATTTTGACTGGAAAGCTTTGAAACTTTAAGTTACCCAAAGGAGTCCGTTCAAGATGTAGAAGATGATTTGCAGGGTTATTCCGATGCATTTGAAGCGCTTCCTTTGCTTCAGTTTCGTTCTAGCGCGGCTTCTCTTCCTGTACTTCGGGTGCTTCTCTTGCTGAGGCATTTTGATGTCATCCAATTATCAAATTCACGGGAATCCGAAGCAAGGTGCTCTTAATTTAGCTTCCCGATGAAAATGCACTCCATCGAATAACTAACGCTTCAATTCAATCAGTACAAATATCAATAATTATTAATTATTAATATATTCTTAATTAGGTTGTGCTTATGAAATAATCAAGAAAGTTTTTTTTTGTAGCAAGTTGCTAATGTATTTTATTCCAAAAATCCAATCCACGGGGCATTATATGAGACATCGTTAGTCGCTCCGAGAAAAATCTCAATTAATTTGTAATAATGAAATTAATGCAGTGCACCTCTAGCTATTGGCCATCCATTACTAATAAATTATCACAGATTTACAGCTTATCATTGAATGAATAAATCAGTGAAGTCTAAAAATGACGCCAATGAAGTCTCCTTCTCTTTAGCGGGGGTAGTTGAGGGGTTTGTCGTCGCTGTCTCAGGCTCGTTTAGACTCAAGCTCTTATCTGGGAACATGATAAGCGATTCAGCTTCGGTCTCTCCTCCCTTCACACTCTGTTCCACGTACTCCTTCATCCTGAGTTGGATCTCCAGGTGGTGGATTTCTTTCTGGAGCTGCTTAATATCCGATAGTACCCTCAAGTTCCTTTCTCTCTGTCGTTTGATTTCCTTCCAAACCTCGTCCTGCGGGAGGAACGTTCTATACCAAGACGGATGAACTTCTCCCATGCCCTGAGGGTTCAAGAATGGGTAAAAGTGCGCGATCGCGGATGGTAACTTCCTCCTCACAGAGTTCTGTGGACGGCGCTTCACATTCGCCGGCTGAGGGCAGAGTTCCTCCTTGCATCGAGGTTTGAGGTGAACCGGAGGGAGGTAGATTTTACGGTGGAGGGGAAGAGCTGAACCTGATGATTCCATTTTTTGCAGTCTTTCACAAAGTCGTCGAATGCCTCATTGGCTAAAGGCTACACATTAACTTGGCACCTATGAATTACACCAAATAATAAGTAATTTAAATAGACGAAGTCATAGAGGAAGAGGAAACATTCCAAATTTTAATGAAGATTATTACTTGACAACTAAATCCAAACTCATCTGCAGAGACGGAGGAGACAAGATGAGCATCTTCATTTCGTTTTCTTTGTTGCATTCTGTTCATGTGATGATGATGAGCACCGAATGAGACAGTCGTGCTATGTCAGTGGTGTGATGCGGCCACCTGAGTCTGGTCTCGTCTCTGGAATGAAAGAATGATGCTAAAATAGACTTTTGTTTACATTTTATTCTGGTGATGTTTGTGGACAAACCGTGTTTAACTTTATAAGTTTTAATTTTGTTAAACTGTGTTTTGTAAAAATATTTTTTTGTTAAATTGTATTCGACGATATGGACCAGTGGGACTTTGCTTCAGGGATACTTCTTCCCGGAGAGAATGTCGTGATTGTCCAGCAACACGTGAGACTGTACAATGGCGAGGAGAAAATTCAGGTGACTTAAATTAAAATTCACTACCTAATGTAAAAGATATTGTGTATTTTTGTTTGAATCGTTAAAGTTTGGCGATTTAACTGTTGGATTGAAAATAGCTCGGCAAAATTCCTCCCCGCGCTAAAAGGTCAAAATGTTTGGCCTTACGCATTTACACAGGAATTCCCTACATTTGAAACTTTTGATGTCTTTCAGGGAAAGACCGACACCGGCAGGGTGACGTTGACCACACATCGTTTTCTGTGGGAGACCCCAACTGTCAAGGCTAGTTTTTTCCTGTCCAATGTCAACCGACTTGAGAAGGAGTCGAAGGGGTTGACTTCAGTGTTTTCGGGGAAGTCGCCGAAAATTATAGTGCATGTTAATCCATCCAACAAAACCAAGTCAGGGTGAGCCTGAAGATTTTTTTAATGTACGTATAATTTTATAATGCCTGGTGTAGTGAACGAGAGTTATTTAAACGAATTTCATTTTTTTTCTTAATTGCCTTTTACAGGTCCTCCACTTCGCCCTTTGCTAGTGAGAAAGTATGTTCATATTTCAAACTAGGTTTTACTCAGGGAGGAATCGAAGAGTTCCTGGGGAAGTTGGCGGATACGCTGCGTCAAAAACAATGGGAGAAGAAGCCTCCAAAACCGGAACCTAAAAGAAGGCTGGGAATATTAGGCATCGAAAGAGATCTTAAGGATGAAGCGAGAAAAACTGACCAACAGATTTCGGAGGCCTTCCATGATCTCAAAAGTCTTGTGGAGATGGCGAAACCTATGGTCCAATTAGCAAAGAAAATTTCAGATAAAGCTGCTGTAAGTGAAAGAGGAATTGAATTAAAGTTCATTGAATGAAAGGAGGGCTAATTTAAATTCAATAATTAAGTTTCAATTGGCTAAATTAGGCTAAACAAAGACAAGCTGCGGCAGCATCTTCCTCTGGGTCATCATCAGCTCAAGGAGACACTCTGCAATTTCGTAAACAGTTGTTAAGCCTTGGAATAGAAGATCCTGTGACAAAAGAGGCTTATTCAAATAAGGACGAGTATCACATTCATCTCGCGATGGAAATCTGTAAAGCCTTAGACAAGCCTGTACTGGTACGTAGGGTGCTCGTCTTGATCATCCAACATTTTTTGCTAAATACTCAACATTATTTAAGTCCTCTTTTCAAACCTAAATTTCAATCGTTCAGGATTCTGGTGGAATGATGACCCTAGTCGAAGCCTACTGTCGAATCAATCGTGCCCGCGGTGTGCACGTGATTTCCCCGCACGATCTGATGAGCGCCTGCCAAATGCTAACACGTATTCCAAACCCGACCTTGCAATTAAGAGAATTCGATACAAAAGTTAAGGTCCTTCAACACTGTTCGTACGATGACGATCTTCAAGTGGCTCAAATCATGTCTTTGGTAAGCCAAAATCAATTATTTCACGTTGGAATCATATTTTTTATTAATTCAAATTATGTATTGCATTTTTCGTATAATTTTTTTTTATTTTCCTCTCTAGCTCGAGACAAAAGGTTCGCTTACACCGGATGAATATGCCAATGAAATAAGAATTCCCTTGTTTGTTAGCAAGCAAAGTTTAGTCATGGCAGAATCGCGGGGTGAACTTTGTCGGGATGAATCAGTTGAGGGACTCAGATTTTATCCAAACTTGTTTATGACACATCCAAATATTAAAGAAATCTGTGATTGAACTATATATATACTAAAAAATAAATTATGGAAATTGTTATAACAGACATTGATCTGGACATGTTTTATTAGTTTTTATTTATAGCCTCTCTGTTCCTGTTACAAGCTAGCATAATAATAATAATACCACATACGTTACGTTACTTGTAACAAAAAACATCATTATTCAACAATCATTATTATTATTAATAATCTTAACAGCAATTTTAAATCTTACGAACTCCTCATCAATACTATTTCAACTCAATTTTCACACATTCTAAATGTCATCAATCAAAAATTCTTAGCTTTTCAACAAACAGCCGAAACAGAAGCTACTCATTTCATTATTATTACTTTTAGTAGGCACGAACAATACTCGCCCTCATCGTTTAAGTAATATCGTAATAGTAGTAACTCAATATATCTCCCGATAAAATATCCATTAAACTTAATTCCACTCTATACTATTTAGCAGTAACAACTTTTCCCAGAGGTGAAAATTCCAATCTTATTATTGCTTTCGCTTTGAATTTTTTTGTTTATTCTTTATAAAGTGAAAGAAAAAATTATCTTTGAAGGCTGAAGAAGCATTTCTAAAAAAAATCCTTCTCCTATTATCTTTGCATCGCTTTAACCAGACTTGCAACTTTACATTATTAGGCAGGGCACGGCTCAATTATTATAGAAAGCGGCCGAGAAGCCTATAGCAGTAATATTTTTCCATTAAATTATATTAGGAACATTGATTATTTTTTAAAATGCACATGTATAAAAACAACCACAAAAAACAAACATCATCATCCCCACCACTCAATGAATACTTTTTTCTACGTACGTTCAAAACTGTAAAACACTCAATAATCATTTTAAATGCTTACTTAAAAGGAGGTTTAAGGTACAGTCATGTACCTTTTTCTGGTAAAAATGCATTCATTTTTTTTTCAAACACCAAACTAACCCAATCAAATGAGTGCAAGCAAAAAGATAATCTCACAAAACATTGAGTAATAATAAGTAACAATACAAACGTCACACTCTATGGGTTAGTCATCATGGCTTCATTTGACTAAATGTTAAATGAGAAACAATATTTATCCCTTAGTTAATACTGTAGGCTATATGGTGGACTAATTTAAACTGAAGAAATACTCTGGTTTAAAAGTTTTATCAAAGTCTAATCGGGAAAATCATCATGATTTCTCTCTCTCTCTCGCAAATGCATTTAAATGAGTCCAATTACAAAGTTGACATTTACAATGCACCCTAATGGCGATAAACCTAAAATACTACCGATGACATAATAATGGAAGTGCTACGAAAACAATGTAAATACTATATAGAATTCTAAGCTGAATTAAAGGAAGGCGCTCATTTAGTATTAGGGTTTACAGTTATTAGCCTCGCTCAAAATAGAAGGATAGTCATCATTATCATCTTGTCGTTATCATCATCTTGCATCTAAGATTTAAACTTATTTTACACGATATCATATACAAGATTAACATTAGATTCAATATCTTACTCATTTATTATTAATATACTTAAAGGATATGAATCATTACAAGGAGACAGTTTTGATTTTGATGATATCGCTCGACAAAGTGTACTGATTTTTTCATCTTTTTTTCCTCCTCCAGCCTGCACAATGTCACCAGCCAAACTCCACACACCTTACACACCTTTCCTAATAATAAAGCCATTTTTACAGGACGATTCTTTCCTACAAAGGAGTTGCAACCTTAATCATAATAATAAGAGAAACAATACTTATACTTTTCGCTTTCTCCGTCATGATTTGTTTCAGTGATATTATATAATAATATTATTATTGCACACCACTTAATAGTTAACCACCATCTCTAGTAGAAAAAACTAAAAGCATTTCATCTAACGGTTTAGTACATCATATTTTTCAGTAATTTCCAGCAGAATCAAAATCAAAGTAGGACTTTTTCTTATGCCAAATAAGCAGCCGCGCTTTTAATTTTTCTTTTTCTCGATAATCTCTGAGTTCAACTTTTCTGCTTCCGCGGGGTCGGTTTTTCACCTGCAAATAATACAAACAAAATATTATTAATTTGAGCTTAATCAATTACTGCATTCCAAATAATATTTCGTAAGTAATCATTTATTTTTGACTTACCGGTATGCATACGAACATGCACGGAAAAGTTGGATGATGTAGCAAAGGCCTAATTAATAAAAATAATTAACAAATTAAGTAAACACTATCTTTAATCTTAAAATCATAATCTAAGTCAAACGCTTATGAAGTACCTTTCCGCAGTAACTACATCGATAAGGTTTTTCTCCAGTGTGGGTGCGCATATGAACCTAGGTAAAATATGAATGTAAAATAGAGATTGATATGGAATAATTAGCACCCCAAACAATCATTGATGTCTTCAATTACCTTCACGTTCGTCATCGTGGCATAGTTCTTGCCGCAAACGTGGCAATTATAAGGCTTCTCCCCAGTATGGGTTTTAAGGTGAACCTTAAGGGAACATTACATAATTATTCAATTAATACTAACGGTTTTCGTGATAAATATGGAATACATTGATAATGCTGACTCTGTCAATACCTTCACATTGGAAGCTGTTGCGTAAGCCTGCAAAGAAATTAACGGTTTATTACATAATTTAAATTCAAATCAATTATTTAACGGAATGATCTTTTAATCAATTAATACTTGCCTTTCCACAAACGTCACAACTGTAAGGTTTCTCGCCGGTATGGGTGCGCATGTGAACCTAAAGAAGAGATTCAAATA
The DNA here is from genome assembly GCA_027744355.1 of Tyrannoseira gladiata. Classification (NCBI taxonomy): domain Eukaryota; kingdom Metazoa; phylum Arthropoda; class Collembola; order Entomobryomorpha; family Entomobryidae; genus Tyrannoseira; species Tyrannoseira gladiata. The sequence goes on along the minus strand of JAHZNH010002112.1, from coordinate 4,920 downwards.
TGGCATTCAACTCTTTGAAAACTTTAATCCAATTAGCTTCTGGTAGTATTTTTTAATTATTTCCAAAAAATCAAACCTTGAGATTCGTCACAGTGGCAAAGTTCTTCTGACAGACGTCACATCGGTGTGGCTTTACCCCTGCGTGTGTTTTCATATGAGCTGATAAGCACGAGAATTTGACGTTATTAGTCCCATCAAGATTTACAATCGCTTATCATTTAGATAGATCTCGGCATTTCAAATGATGGCAAAATATAACAATATTTCAATTTTCAAGACGAAAGTCTACAATCTGCAGTTTGATTTAAACTTTGATACCAAGAAGTCTGAAATCTGATAATTATATGTGCCATCAAAAGAGTTTGCCGAGATATATCTATATGAGTTTAAAAAATCTTGACAAGTGGGACTAATAACGAATTATACCTTTTACATTAGTTAAAGTTGCATATACACTTGATTAGTTGATGAGCTTCTTTAGGGTACGATAAAAAATATATATGCAGTTAGTTATCAATTTACATACCTTTAGCTGATTCGGTGTCGCGAAAGACTTGTCGCAGAGGTCACAGGCGTGCTTCCTCTGTTTTGCTGAGGAGGATGAGGAAGAAGAAGGCGATGGAGACATTGTTGGATTTGGAGTCGACGGATGTTGTTGAACCGGAGGTGGAGGCGGTTGTTGTTGAACAGGAGGTGGAGGCGGCGGTTGTTGTTGTTGTTGCTGCTGCTGCTGTTGAGGAGGCTGAGGTTGCTGTTGTTGTTGTTGCGGTGGCGCGGCTGGTGGTGGTGGATGTTCACCTACTCTGCTAATCCCCGCAACAACCCCACGAGGATCAATATGGAGCTGTAGAGGGTGATGAGTGGGGAAAGTGTCCCTTTTGTCAATAAAATGCTGGTACGGATGAATTCCTAGGGAGCCGTTAGGCACGGTCGAACATAGCGACAATGGATGCATTTGATGAGGTTAATAAAGAACCTGAAAAACCATTATTTCTATAATTATTACAACACAATTATTCTTCCTCCTCTCCTATCATTGCATCGTGGCACAGGAATTTTTATCATTTTAAATACACTTACATAAACCCAACAAAAAATATGAACCGAAAACCACGTTTTTCTTTTTTCTACTTTATCCAAGATTCGCAGTTTTTACTTTATAGGGGTGAAGAAGGAGAAACGGAGAGTAGTTTTCATTCGCACTTAACACCGCGCCTGGTAAAGACCAATATCGATACATTACTTAATCATTATCATATTTTGTTTGTGTATTTAACTTGTCAACATTAAAATACTACACAGTTTGACCGCACTCTCAAATGAAACAAACACCTACGAAAGTAAAACAACTTACCTGAATTTAAGAGTCGGCAATTCTCTCTAGAATATAATAATACCTACGCTCCCTTTAAATTTTTTTCGTGCTCAGTGTTTACAAGCTTTACAAAGAGTTTTGATATTTTGAAAGCAGAACTGGGACTGATGGTAGTAGTAGTATTAGCTTTTTTCCTTGTATCCTTTAGCAGAAATAAAATAGAAGCGTTTCCTCCAAAAATTTTATTCTTCGGTAAGTAAAAATCTCTTCACTCTGGCATCAGCCACGCACACGGGAGTAGTTGCACACAACTCATTGGCTCACATTAAAGGGGGAAGCGGACATGGAGTAGCTAAATGACTCTTTAATGGTGCAATTAAAGTGAAAAGTGAAATGTCAATATTTCAGTACAAACCTCTTCACGGGCAGAGTAGAGGAAGAAGAACACATCTCACAACACACACAGACTCAATGATATGGTTAGTTGTTGCAGACAGCAGCATCTATCTCTTCCCTATACATATTGCATATATACATTTTGAGTAAATGACTTGGGGTGCATTCTTCAACCTATCCATGTAATGCATAATGGAAGTAAAGGATGGATATGTAAACATTAAGTTCCATCTTATCCCTCCCGTGCTTCCTATATATATAATAAAAAAAATTCCTTATAAACATTTATATATAATACTACAGCCATTTATTACATTGCCCCTGTAAGATTTTTTTTACACAGGCCCAGTACTGTGTAATATCCAGCCAAGCCATTTTTAAGAGGAACAGTGACGATCAAACTCCGCTGAAGGCGTAGCTCACGAAGCGCACACACATTTTTTATCTCTTAGCCGAGTCCGTGGACAAATACTTTAGTTGCGCCCGGTTCCCTTGTCATATTCTTCTTGGCAAGGTAAAGTAGATGTCATTAAGTGAACGCGAAAGGAGAGAAAATGAAAACGCACACAAAAAGAGAAATATCCGTCGTGAGAAGAAGGGAAGAGCACTGCACTTTTAGAGAATATCCTGTCCGTATTAACCTTTCTAAATGCGTTTACATTGTAAATTTTTGTGGAATTGCCGGACCGAAAAAAAATCTGGGGAATATAGGGATAGGGAAGCTTGTGTAGAAGCCTTAGAGAGAAGAGTAGAGAAAAATGAATATTTTAATCAATCATTTTAAATCATTTCCAGACAACTGTATATGTTGTATAGCAAAATATACCCATCAATCGGCATTGTTAAGTAATAGATTGTACCATTGAAGACAGATTCAAAATATTACGTCTCCAAATAATCTTACCGGATTGCCCGGCGTCTCTTATTCGGGTTTACGTCTCGCTGCAGCACCTCTATCTCAGGCTCTTTGATGGTAACAATCGCGGCATTCATTTAAGCTTATGGACCTATTTCACAGAAAATTTTACTTCTTCGTTTAAGTTTTCGCGTTTCTCCTCTAACTCCTTCCTTTCCTCTTCAGCTTTATTTGGCCAAAGTCAGGTTGACTTGACTTGATTTTTTTTATTATTATTATTTTTCGTGTGATGTTGGTTGGCTCAAAGAAAGGAGTAGTAGCAGCAGCAGCAACCACATTCAACGAAGAAATCGTTTTTGTTTTTGTTATATATGTACAAGCACTCACATGCATTATGTTGGCTTGTGAAGTTTTAATAATATTTCTTCGGGGGAAAAAATATTCACCCTCATCTCATCTCCGTCTGACTAGAAGACTACTAGACTCTTTAAAAAAAGTGGAAGAGGTCCATATCCGATCCGAGTCCATCGTTCCTATTGTTTCTCTCTCTCTTCCATGTAATATTTATAAAAATGCTTTTATGCATAAGGAAAAAATGATAATAAGTTTGACTTTGTTTTGTGAACATGAGCTTCGTGGTGGAGGAGTCAAGTGAAACAGTCTAAATGTCAGTCCAACTAACTCTCTCTCTCTCTCTAAAGCTCTGTGTATCCATTCGGATGTTGTTGTTGTCGGAGTTAGAGGTTGTAAAGGGAAAGGGAAGTTAGTCTCGTCGTAGCCGAAAAAAATAATATATTTCTTGTCCTCTGTAAGTATATAGTAGTAAATTCACCTTGTAGATTCTTCCCCCCTGACATGACGTGAATGAATGAATATGTATGTATCCCTATCTACTTTAGTTTTCGTGGTGGGGCATTCGAGATTGTGATAGCGCTCCCATTTGACGACCATAATCTCGACTAGGCATCACATATCCCCCATTTACCAAACTCCAAAAACGACGTTTTTCTTCTGACTTGATTACACCATTTTTTTGTGGCAGTGGTGATGGTGGTCTCATCTTCCTTCCTCCAAAGTCTCCTAAAAATCTCATTTTGGCCTGTCTTGGTCAGGAGGAGGAACTAGGAAGCTTTTAGAACTTGCTCTTCTTCTCCCCATTAAAAATGAACTCGACGACTACTACCACACCACCACCACCACCACTTTCCTTCGTTTAAAAAGGCTTTTGTTTGGTTATTTAATATTGTTTTTACACGTACTAATATCCAATCCTTTCCTCGTCGTGGCTTCACGCTTTATGAAAATGCATACTGAAGGAACGGCAGCGGCGAAGACGTTTTCGTTGCTTCATGTTTCAATTCCCACTGGTCCAACTTTGCTTCCGTCTTTTATGTTCCGCAAAAGAAGCGGCGGCGAGCATATCATCAGAGGAAGAGAAAAAAGTCCAGAAAAAGGAAAATCTCGCTCAACAACATTTTTTTTACCTCTAGAACTCAGGGAAGCTTTCGCAATACGGTCATTTCCTGGTGCTGGTGTATGTATAAGCTCTCTAAACGTTTTGTCTGGAGCTTCAGAATGAAACTTTTTTATTGCTCTTTTTACACGCTTTTGTTTCTTCCGTTTTCAATTTTGCATCTTATCTGAAAGTCGAAATCTGCTGCTGGAAGGGAGCTCGGTTTCTTTCTGGATATTAATATCTAGACACGACGACGTCGTCGTCGAGGACGAAAACGACGACGGAGAAGACAACGATTCTCTTCTTGCCCAACATGGAGCACTGGAGCTGGAGGATGCAACGGAGCAATTTAGGCAGAGATTTCGGGGAGATAAAAATGTACAAAAACTGGAATTGGATCTCATATTTGTTCTTCATCTCCGCTTCACTTGACTCGCTCAGCAACTCCTGGAAAATAGCACTATGGATTTTTCTTTGTGATGAGATGATGCTTAGATCTGAGTTTGTCGGATTTTGTGGGTATCTATCCAGAAGTTGAGTAGCTTCATGCATTCATTCGAGAATATGTAGTAGTAGTGGTGGTGGATGGAGAAAATTACTAGATGAATTCATGAGACGGCTGCTGGAATAAAGATACATTTTTAGGGTGGGATGATGGGATTAAGAGCAGTTTTCTCCCAAGCTTATTAGATTGCTCCTTGTTAAGGTTCCGCATGAAATTGGTTTGTTTTATCGGGCTCATAAATAAAAAAGTGTAAGGGAACAAAAAAGGGGGTGTTCGACAATATTAGCCGAGCCAGCCCACGTCAAAGTCACGCATTATATTTTCGTTGTTTTCTCTCTGTGGGAACCCTCCCCACTGGAAAAAAAGAGATTTCTTCTTCGCATAAATAGGGG
>JAHZNH010002111.1:0-13228 GCA_027744355.1 Tyrannoseira gladiata | reverse complement strand
TGAGTATCATCTCTGGCGCCTTTTTAGCAGTGACTGAGATCGGGGCACATAATTTCTTCCATCTCAGGTAAGAACCATTCCCATTTATACTGTACACCATTCATAGATTAGTTTACTGATTAATTAACTTCTATTTATCCGAGTTTGAACTTCTATTTATTTGCATTAGGGATTCTTGGAGAAGATTTTACTTTGATCTCGGTCTCGGGGACAGCTATGCCTGGAGAATTACTCACTTTTTCAGCCATCATCTCTACCCAAACACTGTCATGGACATTGAATTGAACCTTACTCCAACATATGAATTTATTCCTGTCAGAGAGCGGTCTTGGTGGCAGAAATATTTGCCCGTTTTCTATTCACACTTTCTCTACTGCTTCTTATTCTGGATCGACTTTGTGAAGAGGTTTTACTACATCTGCAAAGGCACCATTCCTATCCGTCCTGAGAATTTTATTGTGATTATGGAACTCATGGGGCTAATGATCATCGCACCTACACCGGCGGTAAGCCATCCTTATTTTTTGAAAAAAAATATCCTCTTTCCATAAGTGGACACAAATATTTACGAATCTTCCTCTGATGTTCCATTTTTTAGGCTGGCGCACTTAGCTGGGTAATTATTCACACTTCCGCATCCTTCTTCTTTATGGAGATTGGGCAAAATGGACAGCACCACCACCCCAACATTTTCCATGATGGTGACGAGGCCAGACCGGATCCCGACTTTGGGTGAGTATTTAATTTGTTATGCAGACTATACAACTTTACTATTCAATTCAATTGATCAATATAGCAAATACACAATCAAGTCCGTACTTCTGAATCTACAATCACAATTTGAATACAGACTTGGACAAATTGACGCTACCCGGGACCGAATCGAGAACGTTTTCCAAAACCAGCTCATGATCCTCATGACTTTTGGAAACCATACCCTCCACCATCTCTTCCCAACCGTGTGTCACTCCAAGCTCCCCTTGTTGGAACCTGTATTCATTGAGACCCTAAAGGAATTCCAGGAGGAGTGGATTAAGTTTCCCCACTGGGAACTCTACCTTGGATGCTACAAACAACTTGCCAACGATAAGCCAGCCAAAATCCCCGAGCTTCGAAAAACAATCAAGCACACAAATCTGAAGTTGAAGCCTTGAGAAGATTTCTGAAGTAATTCTGAATAAGGATTTGGATCACGAACGGGAAATAATATTAAGAATTCAGTTGGTGTTTATTGTGCAATTCTGAAAATGTTAAGACAAATCCATTTTCGATAGTCTTAAACCAGTTGTTACATTAACCCGTTATCGATATTAGAAATATAGAATCAATAATATTGCTAGTCTTCATCCGCAAGTCTATTCCATTGCAAAAATAAACGCTAATAATATTATTTTCAGAAACAAGTACAGTTAAGCAAGTCAAGACTTATTCGCAATCCTAATCTCACCAATTTTGCGAACATTTTTAAAACATGAAAATAATAATAGGAACATATTCAAAAGTAAAGTAAGTAAATCAAAGTTGTAGAGAAAGGAATCAGACCATTTCGGATCAATGCAATGAATTTAAAAATCCCATCAAAAATACAAAACCCTTTCAAAAATAGGCTTTCAGTCCTTCCCAATATTTTTCAGAATCTGGATTGTTTCCGCACACTCTCGAATATACTTGATATACACAGATCTAGTCTGAATGTCACGCTGTTCGTGAGACAGGGCCTTTAATACAGTGGCAGCATCCATCATTTCCTTTGATATTGCGTTTGCCGCAGCGGTAATGGCGTCATTACAGCTCCCAGAAGTTCCAATAGACGAATGATTGTGATTGTTGGGGGTGTTGGTTGATGAACCATGATTGACGTTGCTTCTCTGGGCTGAATCTGGAACAAGATTAAATAATTGAATCAGTAAAATACATGACAAGTAGGACAACCAAAAGCAATTCAAATCACTAATTACTATTGATATCCCATGATCTTATAAAAGACTTACTGAATGTGGCGGTGGCATTCCCTCCATTCATTATCTTCTGGTTTGCGGCAGCGTTCATACTCTCGTGGGCCACGGCGTTCGCCATCGAATTGCTTTCACACTGGACGCAAATCACCCTCCCTCTCCGGTCTTGCATCAGAACCGTCTACAAAACAAAATCAAGCAATTAAAATATTACAAAACTACCTCAACTTTCTATTGCCATCCACACACTTTTTATGCGTCCGAATCGAAAAATTCAATCACTTATCATTGAATTCTCTTACACAGCAAACATCACAGGAATCTGCGAGCATCTTATATCCCTCCAGAAGGAGCTTCCCAATCGTTTCTGACACCGACACTGACATATTCGTTAATGATTATGGAGGATAAACCTAGATTTCAAATTCTATCCACAAAAAAAGTCAGACTTCCAAGACAAACCGTCACAACCGTGAATTAAATAGGATATAATCAGTTGAAAAATAGCAACACTTCAAATCTTACACGGATTCTCTAATTAGTACTGACTACTAACGGACTTTTTAAAAAATTAGTTAATCTTTTTTAATTCGGACGAATACACGACTCGAGTCGGACATGTGTTCGTGGAGAAAAACACGGCCAGAGGAGAGATTGCGGTTCAGCCTGTGAAGGTGAACATGGTCTTTGTAAAGTAAAAGAACAGACGAGATGAGAATGAGTGCAGGCAGAGGATAAAAAAAAGCACGTTCCATCCAAACATAAATGCGTGCAGCGCAGAGCAGAAGCAGGTAATCAAAAAGAGTTTTATATTTATTTCACTGCTCGTATTTTTGTGAAGACAAAGCCGCTGGCAGAGTCCAAATGGCATTTTTTGATCATGAACATCATTCGTATTCATAGTTCGACTTAACTTTATGTAATTACATTTTGTAAAGTTTTATATAAACCTTAAGCCATTAAAATTGACTAGCAATAGATCGTAGTTATCCTTAAATCCTAAAATTAATAATATAATCACAGCAAGAGCATTGCGATACACACTCCGAACTGCAACAGAATGTAGATGAAGAGAAAGATTTTTCGGAACTTGGCTTTCTGGAGAGGAACATAACAAGTTAGTAGAAAAATAATTATTAAATTAAGGGATTTGGATAAATTAGATATTTCAATAAGATTTTACTGGAGGCATTATGTCATCGAAGCGGATCTCAACGATGGGGATGTGTGATCGTCTTGGCTTCATTCCGAGGCTTGCATCAACTGAGCAAATGTGGAGCTGGAAAGAAGATTAAAGAGTTTAGTAATTATGCTATTAAACTTTATGAATTAATTAGTACTCTTGTTCTTACAGTCGATATCAAAATTGCTGCGAGGCAAATTCCACTGGCTCCGTAGCTGATGAGACGGGTCATGGGAGAAATGCTTGGTGCAAACACGAAGCTTGCGACTGGAGGCAGTTGTAATATTATTCAAAGATTTATTTTGCGATTCCAATTTTTAAATATTTTGTGTTAATGTAGTTGCTTAATTAAAGTGTATACTAACTTGCAAAGGCCCATCCTAAATAACCCGAGAGCGCATGGATGTAGAAGCAGGCGTGTTTGATTTTCTCGTTTTTGTGGCGAATCCAACCGGTTATGATTCCCGAACAGACTCCAATGAGTGCGCCATATCCGAGGAAGATGTGGTCGTCCATGTCGATAAATGAAGGGAATGTGTATCCAACATAGGCCAGGCCAGCAGCAAAGACCGCAAAACCAACGTGAATCTGGAATTCAAGGTAAAAGTTGAGTAAAAGTAAAAAAAAATGCTTGATTACATTCAGTTGGTTGCGAGTCAAATAAGGCTTATGATTAAAGATAGTAATAAGATAAGTGCTCACCACTAGCCAGATGCGCCATCCTTTGACCTGCCTCTCATGCAAAGTCTCCTTGTTGAATCTTGCGATATTCAGACTGACGGGGTTGAAGAAGAAGAAAGCGTAGATCATAATGGTTCCATGAGCATCCCTCTTAAAAATCGGCTCTTCGTCACTTGGCGCCTCTGTCGCCTCCTCCGTTACCGGCATGCACTCAAAGCAATGAGAATTGGGGAAGGAGCGATTTTCACTCGAGTTACCGTTCTTGAAAGAGTATCTGTCCAAATGCAAATTGTCGGCGTCCCCTTTGCAGGTGATCCTCCCTTGCCAGAGGGGACAGACTTTATGGGGCTGAGTGAGATTTCGACCGGCATGACCTCTGTTGTACTCTACCAAATTGTCGCCACCCCCAGGGAAGCGGCGAATGCACTTTGTGTCAAAGTCCCCCTCGATACGAACTCGAGTTCTGGTGGTATTCGGCTTCAAATCGGCGGCTGCACCGTGACAAACCATGACGTTCGGAGGGGGTGGCGGTGGTGTTCCTGCCTGCTTTTTCAGTGCGTAAAGCTCCCACCTTGAGAAGAATTAATGATAATATTTGTAGTAGTTCCTAAATGTTCCCTCTAACCCAGAATTTCTCTAATCACTCACTTTCTACACATTTCAGGGTCATAGGTACGAAATTCCCGGAAGCATATTCGAGGTCTTGCCTCAGCGAACTGAGCGGATGCAGCTGGAACTCGTAGAACTTGCTTTCGCATCTCAAGCGGATGACAATCTGGAGGGATGGGCAGGCTGCACAAATAAGAATCCGTTTTAGCGTTTGGATTAGGTGAGTGCTGATAGTTTATTTATTGTATTCATCAAACAGTTCAAGCTTTAACTCACGGAACTCCGGGCATAATGACTGTTGGTTTGTTAGCTTGGACGGCCGTACCAAGCGCTGGATTTTCAAGGTTGGATGAAAGATTGAGATTGTTGAGGTCGTACGGGCCAAACTTCTTCATAGTCCATGCTTTCTTCTCAAAATTAATTACGACCAAGACCCTAAAATGATAGGAATAGAATGATAATGATATGATCAAATAAAATGATAGGAATAACTACTAGGGATGGAAAGCACATGTATTTTGAAGACAATGTATTACCAAAACTCCACAAGTCGTGCTGAGTAACATGGGAGGTTGGCCCACTTAAAATTCCAGTGAAGCTCCTGCTGGATTCCCCACTCTGGAGCGAGGTCATCCCCTAAAAATTGTTGACTTCCTGATCCACTTCCACCACCCCCTGCTGGAGCACTTCCTGGAGAAGCAGTAGTGGTTCCTTCAGCTTTTGCATAGTTCTTCAGCTTGTAGTGGAATGCTGCTACCGTTGGGTGCTAAATTTAGGACGAGATGAAGTAAGTAATCTTTATTGATTGACACTTGCATTTTTACTTTGATAAATTGAATATGATACGTATTTATTAGGACCACTTGCCATTGTCGAAATATCTGGTCTTGTTAGGCAACCAATGATCATGGACTTGTTTGCGTGTGGACAGTCGCTGCATTTAAACTCCTGGTCGGTGTCGAAGACCCCGAAGGGGAAGCCCAAATGGAATGGAGCATGCACCGCTTGAATGAGAAGTCCCTGGAAGTAGACCACATCTGACGCATCCTTCGGCTTGAATTGAATGTGCATCCTTTGCAGCAAATTCGTCTTCCCTTGTGGCACCAACCCCGTATTACTCAAAGTTGCACAGGTTATCGCTGAAAAGTTTAGGGTATACTTTGCCCAAAAGTCAACATTTTGTCCCCCCAGAGCTTCATCAATGAGTGGTTGGTTATGCCTCTGGAAATACACTTCGCTCCTTAGGGTTTGTTGGAGAATGGGCTTGAATTGGTTTAGGGGCCAGTCTGAGAGCAAATACTCACCTGAAAGAGAGAAGAATTAATATGGTTCATTGATTTCCATCATATCGAGAAAATATTATAAAGATTAGTGGTATTTTTTCATGTAAACATTCCGCAACTGACAGTGAACACAGTTAAAATTAAAATAGAAGAGAAAACACTATAATAAATAAAATAATTCATTCCACTTGGGATTTGGTTTGGGATTTCACTTGTGCTGACTCATTCGCGTCATCATATGAGGGGATACTTATGAAAGGTGGAGTTGGCGCAGTTGCAGAACATGGTGCTATGAAGAAGATAAAGAAATATGTAGACATTATCGATCAAGGTTATTATTTCGTCCCGTTCTCGGTGGAAACTCTTGGGCCCTGGTGTAAAGAAGCTATTACTCTAGTGGACACGATCGGTTCTAGGATAAGGTCTTGTTGTGGAGATTCTCGTTCTAAAAGTTTTCTGGTTCAACGGATTAGTTTAGAGATCCAAAGGGGAAATGCTGCCTGCGTCCTAGGGACTTTCCCGGATAACATCCCCATGGACGAATTATTTTATATTTTATAGTTTTCTTTAATTTTTTCCTTGTATGTTTTTGTTTTGCGGAAAGTATCAATAAATGTAAACAATTAAAATCTAAGAATATTTTACTAATGAGGATATGAAGAAGTGGGGAAGAAGAATACACTTGAATATAAGTTTTGGGAATGTTTTATACTCTAAACAAGAAAATCTAGTGCAGCACTCAAGGGACTTGATTTCATTTCATATTCATATTCATACAATTTCATATTCATTCATTGAGCACATTTCATTCCCTCTTTGATCAAATAAAATAAGTCTAGGTATTTCCATTTCGTTCCAGTTCGTCTCATCTTCTCATCGTTTGGCCGACTTCTTTAAGCGCTTCCAAGTTCTGCACCATTTTTTCGATAGCTTCGTACTGATAGGTCATGTGAATGGGAAGAAGTGCCATTTTTTTCAGGTTCTAGGGTATCATGGAAAAAGCAAGGCATGTTATTATCAACATTTTTCGAGCAACTTCATCTAAATCCACTTTTCAGTTTGTTCAAGTCTCATTTTTTTCAAAGATCATCATTACTACCTCGTATGAATCTTCAATGTATCTTTCCTGCGCCACAAAGTTCTGGGTCGCCACGGTCAGAGGTTGATGCTGATGAAATGAAGGTGATTTTAAATTATGCAAATATTACTGTGACTTTTTAAAATTAAGTATTCGTTCTTTTCTCCTTACTTGAGCCTTCCCATTCAGCATTGATGATACAACGGCTCCAAAAGATGACACATTCAACTTCACTTTCTCCACCAGTTTCTGCTTAGGTTCTTGGTAAAGTTGCTTGGCCTGCGCTGGTGTGGTTGCGTTTGACATTGTGATGATGATTTACTTTGTCTGGACGAGTTCAAATGCTTTTACTTTTTCCGTCCTTGTATTTCTGTTCTTGGAGATAGGGATTTGCTTTTAGCCAGTCAGACAGTGAAAGCTGTGAGCTTTTACTTTAAGGAGCAGGTTCTTGTCAGACAGATACAAAGTTTTTCGAATAAGGAATACACTTCCGGGCAAGCTTTTAAAAGTACTTAGCTAGGTTTTGGTGTGCAACAGTCCAAGTTCATTTAACCTGCAGGTCTTTTTGACAAGCGAATAAAAGAGGAATCGAGTTCGAGTTCGAGCCAGCAGCAGGGTTTAGAAGGATGTATCAGCAGCAGAGATAAAACATTTAATACACCTTAAAGAGTCCTCAATGAAGACAATACAATGCATAATACTGGCTGCCGTGTAGTTAGGTTTTATGAATTACCTACCGACCAACATGAATGAGAAATCTGTTTTTGTAGGACAAAGTCTTTACTTTTGCTAATGATAAGAAAAGGAATATGTGTGTGGACTTCTACTGCAAGAAGCTGCTTTAGCTCGCATCATCATCGTGACCCATAGCTAAAAAGTTATGCAGCCGTGTATAGCAAATAGCAATGGCATTTGTGAGCTGAGCATTGTTAGACTTGACTAAAAATTCAAGCGTGTGTGAAGTGAACAGACAACATAACATGAGCCATGGGCTGTAGATGTTCGTGTTCGTATACCACCACCACATCTACAGTTTGTTTGTTTATAGCGTAGGATTAAATTCGTCGGAAGGAAAGGGATGAAATTGTCGCAATTTTTCTGAATATTCTATTTTTTTCGTTTTTGGATTATAGCATTTTATGTGACCGGTTTTGTTTATTAAGTATCAAGAGAGTATATATATCAGGGTTGAAAATATTTGCTACTGGAGTGATATAAAAATAACAATTCTCAGCGATAGGTTGCATTCAATCGGAACGATAATTTTCGTAGATTTCCAGTTAAAAAACTTTGGGCAAATTTTTGCTTGAGTTCACTTATTCAATGAATATTTTCTGTGACTTTCCAATTATTTGACATTGGGATTATCCATTTTCATTTTTCTGGACTGGTGCCCCCTGTTTCAATCCGTTAGTGACCGGTAAGTTAAAAGTCTAGGAGAAAAAAACAGTCTAAATAGTCTAAACAGTAAAAAAAGTCTAAATTCGTTTGCTGTATAATGGTACAGGTTTCTTACAAAAATCAGGACATCTAGAATTGGGACTTTGCAATGGTTTTGCTGACATATCAAAGTGGTGCGGCTTCTTCCTCGACGGAGGATGAAGCATCTGATAAAGAACGCATTCATAAGGATGATGGACCCAAGACGGCCTACATTGATAAGCTGGAACTCCTACGGGAAGATGATATTTTCGAAGACAAGTGCGATTTATATTTTATATGCAAGGATGGCGAAGAAATACCTGCCCACAGGCTAGTGATCAGCAACGTTTCCAAATTTATTATGGCCATGCAAGACGATCAGGTATGTGTTTTGGTGAGACTTATTGTGAGAGATAATGTTTACTTTTAGATGAATTAGTGCTAAAAGTCACTTTTAAAATTCTTTACAGCCACCCTGGTTTCCAGTTTACATATCAGTGCCTGATTTGACAAAGGAAATCGTGCAAACTTTGGTGCAACTTGCATACACCGGGAAAATGACTCTGCCTGCTTCGACAACGCCTGATGAACTGCTCGATGCAATGCAGGCGCTCGGATGGGTGAACCAAGATTGCTTGACTGCCACTTTTACGGACTTAAATCCTTCATCAGATGATGATTTCAATACTTCTGTTTTGTCAAAAACTGCTGAAAGTTTGGAAACAGTGTTAAAAATGAGCTTCCCAATTAGTACAAAAGAAGAAGCGGGTGAAAGCGATGATGAAGAGAAAGGAATGGAGGTGGACTTGCCCGAGGTCCCAGTTTCTGATGATGATGAAGGGGAAAAGAGCCCGGGTGTGAAGAAGAAGAAGAAAATGGTGAAGACAGGTAAGTATTTATCCCCAACAAGAAGTCATCGACTAAGAAGTTTAAAGTACATGAAAGCAAAGCAGGTTTTTATACTTCTAGTAAAGCAAAACTGGACAAGTGAAATACTTAAAGATATTTCATTTCTTTTTTCAGAGCCCGAAAAGTCACGGCGTTCGACACGTTCTGCAAATCCATCCGTTGAAGTATCTGATACTAAATCCAAACCTCAGCCCAAAGAAAAACAAAACGCGGTCAAATCTCAAGGTACAAAATCCTCAGCTTCCAAGAGTAAAGTTACGAAACCCAAAGCCCAACCGGCGTCACCCGTTGTCACAAAGCCCGATTCTCGAAAAGCTAAAAAGGCCAATGATGTTGAGGCTGAAGATGCACCACTTGCATCTCCCAAAGAAAAGTCTCCAGAAAAATCTCCCGCTAAAGATAACAGTAATGCTGAAGCGGTCAACAGTCCTGGTCCGGAACAAGAACCGTTGAGGTCCAGAACTAGAACAATCCGTAAACCAAAGAAGTTTGATGATGCAATTGTGCTAACTCCTACCAAAAGAAAAGAAAGTCCCACAAAATCTCCCGCAAAACCTGTTCCGAAAACTATTAAAAAGTCCGAGCCAGTTTCTGATGCTGTAGACACGCCATCGAAACCTCCAAAAGTTGCTCCAAAATCCATCGCGAAAACTCCCGTTGTAAAGGGTAGACGAAATACTAGCGAAGACAATAAAGAAGCCATTCGTAACTCCCTCATCACGTCTTATTTTAATAAACGCAATCCAAAGAAAAATGATGAAGCTACGTCTGAAGATAACAAAATTGCGGAAGAAAATGAAAAGTCCACAGATTGTAGCAATTCGAACGCTTCTAAGAGTGAGGAAGTCCAAACTTCTAAAAATAATGGCTTGGGCGACGGGGAATCGATCGCTGGTGAAAAGGAGGAGATTTCTGAAGTGACTGAAAAAACTGCCTCTTTGCCGTCGTCACTACGAGGTCGAACTAGATCTAATGCATCATCTAAAGGGGAAAAGCGTCCCAAAGACGAGGCCAGTGATCCCAAAGATGATGAGGAAGATGCGACTGACACTGCTACGGTTAACAGTCGAAAGAGAAACCATGAAGAAGCAACCAAAGAAGATACTCAAGAGGAAATGTCAGCTCCGACTAAAAGAGGTCGTAAAGCGTCCAATATTTCAAATGCTTCGAAATCATCTAACAAAGAGGTTGACGCGTGAGTAACATATATACGTTTTTAAGTAATAATGGAATTAAAAAATTGTTCTACGTACATGTATGGATGAAAATTTAAGGCCAAAAACTGTTTTGAAAACACTACGTATCAGGACACATCCATGAAAGTATAAAATGATGCATTAGCATTTCTCTTTGTCTCATGTTTTACACAAACTTATGTGAGAATGCGTCATAATCCGTCAAATAAATAATATTAATTCGATTTACTGTTGATTTGTATCCGTATCTGAAAAAAGTTTCATCCTTCTCATTTGAACGAACTTATCAAAGTTTTGCTTTTTTCTATGCGTCGAAATGGTTTGTTGGTATTTTGTTTGATGTGGATACAGATGCAATAAAAACTATTGCTTTTGTAGCATTTATACCAAAAAGCAAAGTTCTGTCTATGTGACGAATTATTTAAAAAATTGTTTGTAGAATGTGTAATTAGAATTCATTTACACCATGTGTTCCCCGGTTTTAATCTAGCTAATTTATAATTCTTTGATGCATGCATGTTTGCAAATTAATATTTACATGTTTTGAATTTTTTGCTTGTTAGATATAATGACAGTTCAGTAGATTGGAGCAAATAAGACTAATCACAGTAATAACACATACGCCCGGAGAAGTTACATATATACTTACTACTAAATAAGCTGTCACTCTCATTATGTAAATGGTATTGATGAGATGACTATCGACTATCTGTTGACGATAATCCAATTTGCCCCACTGTGTTGATATACAAAAAGACTTAAGTGAAAGTCTCAAATTAAAACTTTCTCTCAAATTATTCACAAACTATGCAATCAGAAAAGGTTTTCTACTCCATTACCTTATTATTAGTAATACATAAAAATTGTTCAGGATTTACACAGCCTTACTCTATGTAGGTAGCATAATAAATTATCCTAAGATAATCCTTGGTGTAGTTCCCTTATTGAATTAAATATCTTTACGGGGTGCGTGTCGTTTGCAAGGCATGTGTTTTGGCTGCAGTTTGTAATGTGATAAGTAATATTTGAAAAAATCAAAGGTACTGAACTAACATCAACAAAGAGTCAGTTACTAAAACAAGAAAAGATCACAGTTACTACCGCATATAGTTTACATAAAAAACAATCCGCCCCGTAGGATTAATTTGCCGTTCAGTTGATGATAACTGTGAGTAAAAGTTACGAAATTATTTTTGTAGATATTATTACTATTAACTTTTAATATCATTTATCAAACCATAAACACGTGCAAGTTGAACCCGACAGTGTCGGGAAATGCCTTGAAATACATACACTGAACTGAAGAAAACATCCACTAAAAATTGTGAAACTACTGTGGAATCTAAATAATATTTAGGGCTTAAGGACTTATAGATTGGTTATTATGGCCTATTTAATATCCCATCTGTAACTTACTTTACAAGGATAGGAACTGGGTATGTATCGCGTTTTTTGAAAACTTAAGAATAATTTACCTTTCAGTCTACTGAAAATGACAACTTATTGTAATAATGGTACGAACGATTATTAGGATCGTTTTTATGGGTTTCTACTTCAAATAAGAAGTATTAATAAAAAGCTTGAATGAAAAATTAGTACTACATTAAAATATCATATTTATGTAAATTGTTATTAATATAATATTATTCGTAAATAAATACTGGGGAAAGTTCCAACCAATATTTATAGTCTAAATGTGGCTCTTTTATGAAACAGCATTTTATCGCACATCTATTATCAAAATTATCAATTATTAATTATCATCGAAAATGCTACTTTTGAGCTGATTGCAGAGACCAGCGAGCGTCTCAGATTCCACAACAAAGAGAACATCTCGCTATGCCCCCTGATTTCTGGCAAAACTTGGCACGGTCTGCAGTGTCTCTTTATAGGGATCCGAAAGTTTTTTGTATGCCAATTACCAATATGCAGGAAGGAGATACTTACTTTCAATTATTTAGTTAGCTTAGCTAAATTGTGTTTATCCAGTGTACTGCTTAAAAGTTGGAAAACGAAAACACGTGCACTCTCCGGTCTGAAAATTGGTTGGACACACAAGGTATCAGATTTCATTCAGTTATATTATTATTTATTGTCTATCACAATGATATAAATCACGTGCTTAGGTGTTTACCTACTTTCTTATTAACCTGTCATTTATTTGTAGAAACACTAAACACAATGTATTTTACAGTGCTCATTAAGCCCCTTGTACTTTTCTGATCCTTTTTAGCAGAAAAATGCTTGTCTTAAGACATGCGAGGAACTTACAACTGCCGATACAGAAATCGATTCTGAGGACAGGAATCAATTTCACTCCAGTGGTAGATTCAACAGTTAATTTTACGACAACATCATCTGCGTCCGCTGCCGAAGATCCTGGCTATAATGCGTTTATGAAGAATAAACACTGGAATAAAAAGTATAGAAGATTCCGAACATTGAAGGTAAAGTGTTTTTGCAACAGTAGTATACTTCCGAATCAACGATTCTACTAGAACAAATAATTATTTTTGGTTTATTTATTCTCTGATAGGTCATAAAAGTGGAGTTGCCTAAATTTGACGAAGCAAAAGAAGCTGAAAATGCTAGCCCGGATGAGATACGAGCAAAAATGAAGGAAAGAGGTATGTTGCCGCCCAGACCATGGATGGAAAGGCCTTACGAGATATCTAGCACCGCTGATATTTTCGAACCGTATGTTCCTCCTGAAGGCGACGGAAAAGCTAGCTTTGTTTCGAAAGAGGTGAGCCATACACATCAACATAAAATGATCACTGAAATAACCAGATTAAAACTTAGTTTTTTATGTGGATACTAGTTCCAGCAAGATAATAAAGAATAACATTTTCATTTATGCGTTTGAATATCTACTTTTAGGGTGCAAAACAAACTGCAGAAATCGTCTCCAA